>DWBA01001315.1:0-10816 GCA_018236825.1 Apodemia zela
CGGATTTGGATGAAATTTGGCACACAGGTAGATGATGACCTGGAATAGCACATAGGCTACTTTTTATCCCGAAAGAACGAGTCGTTTCCGCGGGATTCACCAAAAACTTTTATAATGCAGCGGGCTGCACACAGCAGCTAGTATTATAAATGCGAAAGTTTGAATGTTTGGATGTTTGTTGCTCAATCACGCCAAAACCACTGGACGGATTTGGATGAAATTTGGCACACGGGTAGATGATGACCTGGAATTTTTTATCCTGAAAACATTGGTCATTCCTGCGGAATTCAACAAAAACTTTTATAATGCAGGGAGCTGCACGCTGCAGCTAGTAAATCTATAAAAGTATTCCCAACTAGCAGCTACTCGTGACCTTGTTCGCATGACCGAAAATCATTACTTTCCTTTGCTCTGTCGGGTAAAAAAGTAGCCTATGTCACTCCTGAATAATGTAGCTTTCTAAAATGGAAAGAATTTTATAATTCCATAGTTTTTGGGTTAAATTGTAACAAACAAACAAAAATTAAAATCTTTCCTCATTATAAAATTAGATATCTTATAATAAGATTATGATGAGATATAACAATATAATATATTCATAATTATTTTCTAACTAGCTGTGTCCTGTAGCCTCATTATAGTGCATTTTGGTATACTATGGTAACAATATATTTTTGCAGGATAAAAAATATCACATGTGGTATTCCAGGTCATAATCTACCTGTGTGCATGTGCCTGCTGTGTGTAAACTTCACAGAGTCAATCCCACACTCTTCATGTGATTGAGTAATAAATATCCTCAATTTTATAATATTAGTGAGAAAGGGGACTTTTACCTTTCTCTCCTTTTCCAAGATCCTGTGGCATGTGATATCTCTGCACATTTTCAAGCTCCCTTGCTCTTTCATGTTCCTTGGCTAACTTTAAAATAGTTTTTTTATGCTCTCTATCCCTTTTTTCTCTTTCAGTTAATCTATAAAAACATACTTAAAAATGAGAAACAGAAACAGTATTTAAAAGATTTATAAAACAGATATTAAGTTTTAAAATCTGTTTTATTAATCTTTTAAATACTTTTATATTATTGTTAATTAAAAATACCCTGGGCCAAACTGGAAGGGATTTTTCAAAACATTTGAGTGCTTTTAAAGTAAAATTTGCTTAGAAAATGAATGCAGAAGAGGTAGATCGGGATCTTAGATGATAATTTAAATTTCAATATACTCGTAAAGTCAAATTAATAGTCCTCAGCCCACATGCTTGCATGACTTGTTTTCGATAACTTGAGATGTTTGCTGTATTGAGTGATTTTGTTTTAAGAGAAAATATAAGTTAAGAGAATATTTCATTCAATGATTACTACTAATGATTTATGAACTTACATGCTTTCATCAAAAAGATATTCATCATCTGCTATGTCATCTTCCAATTCAATAACTTTATCATCTTTTCTTTTCTCTAAATACTTTCGTCTAGACTGAACTCTCAATTTGGGTAATATTTTCTCCCTATCTTCAGCTTCTATTTTCAGGCGTTTAGCAGCTTCTTCATAGGAACGTTTGCTAGAACTTTCTCCAACCTTTTTAACCTTCTCCTCATCTCTCTTTTTTAATCGTTTTGCAAATTCATCTCGCTCTTTTATATCTCGTTTACGATCTTCCTCTTGACTATCAGAATCAGATGACGAGTATCGGCGCTTACCACGGTCACCCATTTTCACCTGAAGTCTTTTTGAAATAAGATTTCTAAGATGATTAATTATTGTGCATTATTATTTATTAAGGTTATTTATATTGAAACTATTGTGTTTAAGTTTAGTAGAATTTTGACGTAGGTACTCACCAAAACTGCATTGTTTTCATTTATTTAAATGATACGGAGAAAATGTAGAAATAAAATGCTTTAAACTTCAGAATGATTTAATTATTAATTAATACTAGAAATAAGATTTTTCTGTAATATTTTATCGGTTTCTTCAATTTTCCGAAAGTAATAAGTATTTTTGTTTTGACTTTTCTGACCTGTCAATTGTCAAATGTCAATTGAGTAAAAGTGAAACTTAGGTGAAACTTGACACTGGCAGAGTTCACTGAAAGTTGCCAATAACCCAAGAAAGAAGAAAAAAAAGAAGACTAGGTGTGTTCAGGCCAAAAGCTAACCTAAGACATCTAAGTCAGACAAACCTGTCAGTAAACCAAATTTTATTCTGAGCATCTGAGCAAAAATAAATAGTTTATCTGAGCCACAAAATAAATAGGTACAGAAGTCAGTCTACATACAAATGCCGCTCGAGCGACGCACACATAGACATCTTTCACGGACGCGATATCTCAGAATGGTTCAAAATAGTGCAAGCGCGAGTGTCAACCACTTGAGAATTGAAATACGAGTCAGTCACATTTTTTGTGAAGAAATGAAGCAACAAAATAAAAGTTTATTGTAGCTGTGAAGAATTGATATTTTTTGTGATCAAGACAAGAGTATATTGTAAAGCAAAACAAGAGTATCTAAGCTTAATTTATACAACAGTTTCCCATTTTGAATCAGTATAAACGAAGTAACTTAATTTTTGTAAGTTAAAGTCATTTTCAAAGTTTTGCATTGTCTCGCCCTCTCTGGTACCACCACCTTTTCTATTTCTGCCACAATAGCGTCAGAGCTTGTCACTGTCGTATTTCGGTTTAGAGTGTAAGGTAGCCGGTAAACTTATGCAAGTGGCACTGAAACCCCGCCACAAAGATAGCAACGCGCAATTAACATCTTTGGTATTTCATCTATAGGCGATGATTGTCTCTTTCCATCAGGAGGGCCATCTGCTTGTTTGGTATCTTATGAAATAAAGAAAAAATTTTGTTTGTTTGGATGTCGCAGGCAAATTCTATAATTCGTCCGTAAACAAACGGCATCGTCATTTTACTAACGTTAACGTGCAGTACATATTGCCGAAGGCAAATTGGTGATGACATAAGCTGCGTCAATGTCAGCTATCAGCTTCGAGGTCGCCGACGGTCGACGGACGCTCGTTTTTCCAGACATGGGTCCTAATGGCAACCTAACAAACCTACGTATTTTTATTACGGGATAGGGTTCTAATTCTAAATAAACTACTAAAACAATGAAAAAGTATTAATATCATGATTAAACCAAATAAATTTTTTAACACTAATAACTTATAGGAGAATACAATGGCCGTAATATAAATATAATAGAAGGTCATTATGTTATTTTAAGAACTCAAAATTCATCACGAAATCTTGAAAATGTGGACTGTTTATTATAATAATAGCACTGTATTGTCCAGTATTCCCGAAGGAGGAAGAAATAAATAATGCATTATAGATAAGGTAACGGTATTACGTTCCCCAAGAGAAGGCGAGGCGGCAATTCTAACTAGTCGCTAAACTCTTAAGACACAAAATAAACTCGGATGCGTAATATTTTTTTATTAAACAAATAAAGTATTAATTACCCAAGGATCTTACTTATTTATTATCGGAAGGATTTCGGCAAAAAAATGCAAAGTTACACATAACAAATTAAATTTCGTTTTTTGTTAATAATTTCGAAACTGTTAACAAAAGACGTTAAGGAAATTATTTCACATTCTTTTAAAGAGTATGCTTGGTTCTCTGCCCATCCCCTCTAAAGCCTAGCCCAAGGTTTGGCGATGACCTAGCTCCAGGAGCAGTTGCTTGGCAAGGCAGGCACAGTAAACCACTACATTATATCTAAACAATATTTGTTAAGGTCGAGAAATACGACGATGGAACGGGGAAATACTATTCATCTCGGTAGCCGACAAACTTGTAAATTATAGTAAACATATATAATGACGTTCACCCCCTTAGACAAGTGGTATAAACACTAGTAGAATAAATAGATAAACCCCGGTCGCAGGTTCGAGTCCTAGCGTGTCAAAATTTTTCTTTGTTTTTTTAAAGTTTTTTCAAGTTGCCCAAGCACTGGGTTAGTGCTAAAACATATATACAAATAGATAAATGTATGGATTTGACATAAACGTTCGATTGTGCTAATATTATGTCGAACTTATATATTTATCTTTCTATTCTACTAGCATTTATGCCACTTGTCTAGAGGGGCAGTTCACTGATTCTACCTTTCGAAAGTCCCATTATGGAGATATTTATTTGAATCTTACATATAATCTTATTTTAATTTTATTTCCTCTTCGACGAGCTTTTAATGGTAAAACGGTTTTAAGTAGTCACGTCATGAACCACATCTGAGCGGGAACTAAGGAATTGTAGGATAACTGCGCTATGCATTAACTACATTCTAAATCCCACAGGCATGGACTGCATGTTAATACATTTCAGCTCAGTCTTACCGAGCAATTTCAATTTTAATTTAAAATAAGTATATATGTTTTCAGCCTTGTAAGAAATATTTAATATATAAAATTCTCGTGTTGTTTGTAGTTAAACTTCTCCGAAACGGCTTGACTGATTCTCATGAAATTTTGTGCGCATATCAGGTAGGTCTGAGAATCGGACAACATCTATTTTTCATCCCCCTAAATGTTAAGGGTAGTCCACTCCTAAATTTCTTTTTATTTTTTAAATAACATTTTTTATTTTTATTTTTTATTTTTTTATGATACAACATTAAAAAATACATACAACCCTAAAATTTAACCCTCGACCCACCCACGACCAACCACTAATAATTTATATGGCAAAACAACGTTTGCCGGGTCAGCTAGTTTTCATAATATATATTAAAAAAAAGATTACTCACACTGTTTGCTAAATGATGAATACATTCTTAAAATATTTGAGTGGCTTTCTTCTGGCGAGTCTAACAAATTTTCTTTCTACGATTTTTTTTCTTGATGGATACATACTTTATTTTTAATCCATTTACAAGATAATTTAATAAGTGATTCGAAAAATATTTTGACCCACAAAAATACTGCAATGATAAACTGGTCTACCTCCACGAAAATGCCATTTTAAGCTTTATGTTTGAGACAAAAATACATAGATAGTTCATTTTTGCTGAATGGTTTAATAATTATTGTTAATGTTATCAAGCGGTCAAAGTGTCCGAAAAATTCTTTGCTGCGCTGTTTTAGACCGATAGGCAATATATGACGTTATAGTGGGATATCCTATTCCTACAAATTTCGAAAAAATTCGTTTATAGGTACAAAATTTGTCAGACTCGTCAAAAGGAAGCCACTCTCGAAGTTTTTGGTATATGTTTATTGATCATTTACCAAAAGGGGTGCTATCCCGCGAATTACCTATATGAAAACATTATTGTGTAAAATACGGCCACCTATTTACCCCATAGGGATAAACTAAGATCCGATTAATTTGTCACAGTTAAAGAACGGTTACGTCCCAAGACGTTAATGGTGTCAAATTGGACACATATCCAGGCACGAGCAAGTATAAATATATACATATGTATCTTTACGCTGAATCTCTTACGATGTATTGTAAAGTATCTTCACCCCCGCATCCCCGAAGATGTAGACAGAGGTACAACCAGTTTACCCACGATTAGCCGAAAATACTCGGTCCCACAATCTGATAGGTAGCAAGTCTATGGCCAACCGGCAACAAAATTCCGGGCAACGTTGTTTTTATCAGAAAACTGAAAAAATACTTTTTTAAATGCCCGTTCCGGGAATCGAACCCAGGACCTCATTTGGTCAACACCAACATTGGACCACTAGACCACAGTAGGTATATGTATTGCGACATGTATTTCTTTAAGAAAATGTTTTGTTTCATTTTTAAGCATGAAAAGCGATCTACTTTTTAACAACTTTTTAGAAATCAACATTTTTTAAGATACAACCTGATAAGAGACAGCCTAGAAACTTTGCGAGCATGTCTTTTATACATTTATTTTAATAAAACACATAATGTAGAAATTTTATATAAATGTTATTGTTATAATAATTGGAATTATAAAAATGACTGGACAAATTACACGAATTGATCTAATCCCAAAGTAAGCAAATTATTTGCTTGTGATATGGGTTTTAGTCAGCGATACTATTACAAGAATTACATATATAAATACTTTAATATATTTAGTAAACACCCAAACCTAGAAATACAAACATCTACGCTCATCACACAAATGTTTGTCCCCGCCCCATCGATTCATATTCATTTTCATATTTATTCGCTAACCACTCGACCGACGACGCCGCGCCGGGGCGATCAATTGTCATATCCATTTTTTATTCATTTTTCAGCTCATAGCTCCATTTTTGTATCTTTACCGCTATCCCTCGATCAATGGAATAACAAAGAGTTTTTCTATATAAATAATACGAGTTGCTAAATCAGTCCAAGATTTGATTGAACGAAAATATAAAAATATTGTACGCCAAAATGAAAAAAAATAGTTTTAGTCAGTTTTGTATTAATACTAGCTACGACCTGCTGCCCGCTGCATTTATAAGTTTTTAATGAATCCCACGGTAACCTTGTTTTTTGCCAGAATAAAAAGTAGCCTATGCGAATGTTAGGACAGCTTGATCTTTTATTTTTTGTAACAGTCTAATTAAAATTGTCATTGTTTTTCCGGTAGTCGGCTTGCAAAAGAAATAGATAAAAAATATTAATTTACCTTCAGAGTAATTCGGTTCTGAGACCTTCCTCTTAATTTTATAATTTTTCTTGATATTACACGTCAGCTGTTCAATAGCTTTAAGAATTTTCTTACTAACTTTGTTAATAGTTCTACACTTCGGATCGCTATATTTACTCGTTCGAACACCACCGTCCAAAGTTTTTTCTCGGCCAGAATCTACACTATCATCCGATTCCGTAGCAGATGATTCTGAATGTGGATAAAATATATATGGACTTGTACCGAAACAAGGCGAATTCATTTTAGACATACACAAAACACTAAAGTTAAGATTTAACCAATCTGTTATGATGCAGGAGACGTTGATCAATGTCGGTGGCGGTATTGATTCAGGATTTGGGATACTCGTACAGGAAGTCTTCAGACCGTGAAACCACGCCTAGCGAGTGTTCTGGGACCTTGAATTGTCTTGAGTTATTTAGAGCACATGTCATAGTAATTATCCATTGTTACATGTTTGATTTAGATACAATGAATCAAATGTGACATTAAAATATAATTCTTAGTAGGACTGATGTCATTTTTATCATGTTTACTAGGTATACTTGTATAATTAATTATTAAATATTTAATAAGTGTCTAATAATTTTGTGGGCCTAACTTAGGGCTTTTTATGTCATTAGATAGCAAACAAGCAGATGACTCTCCTGATGGAAAGAGACAATCATCGCTTATAGACACCAAGGTTATTAATGGTGTGTTGCTCTCCTTGTGGCGGGATCTTAATGCCACATGCATAAGTTTACTGGCTACCTTACCCAGCAAACCGGAACACGGCAGGGAGAAGCACTGACGTGTGGCAGGAATAGATACAGCGGTAGTACCTACCAGATCCGGGCGAGACAATGCAGAACTCTACCACCTAGTTGAAAACCTCATCTTAGATCATTTTTTAAAATCTATGCTTGCTAGGTGTAGCTGTATTATAACTATATCTATAAGATTCGTACTCATAACTTTGCTTGATCGATCTGTACTAATATTATAAATGCAAAAGTTTGTCCGTCTGTCTGTTGTCTGTCTGTTACGGCTTTCACGGCTAAACCTCTGAGCCGATTTTTTCCAATATCAATCTCTAAGGGGATGAAATTTTGTTTGAAAGATTATATTGACGACATGTTGCTCTACTCGGGGGCGAAGTTTCGCGGGTCAGCTAGTACCACAGACCACACAAATACTAATAGACATGGCGTTGGGCGGAAAACGTGTAACCGCTCACATGAGTAAATACTTGTAAATGTCAAACGCTTGTACGAGTAGATATATTATATCGCAACAAAATTTAAATATGCCATATGATAAAAATCATGCCGAATAAGAATTAGTAATTTATTGTGAAAATAGCTTTTGCCCGCGGATCCGCTCGCGTAGATATGTATTACATTATTTAACTGTTTTTTTTTTATTTCTCCCAAGGGAAATAAAACGAAGATAAAAACTATCCTATATGTCGCTCTAAGCTTTCAGCTATCACCATACCAAAATTCATCAATTTCTGTGCCTTACTTTTTGAGTGATTGACGGACAAATCAACAGAAAGACAGACCGACAATAATTCTAATAATCAGTTTTTCGGTTCTGCTA
Organism: Apodemia zela; assembly: GCA_018236825.1. Lineage (NCBI taxonomy): Eukaryota > Metazoa > Arthropoda > Insecta > Lepidoptera > Riodinidae > Apodemia > Apodemia zela. The sequence continues at coordinate 8,221 of DWBA01001315.1, forward strand.
TCGATCTTTTAACCGACCCAATTTATATTTTGCCAAAAACTTTTTTGTGCGGAAATAACTTTTCTAGCCCTTTGTTATGTGTAAAGATAGATAGATTTAACCGATACAATTAACATTTTTAACTTCCCGCTACGTTAGTACTATTATAAGGAAGTTACTGATTTTGCCCCGATTTTCGGAAATCGAGTTTTCTCCGGATGTCCACGTTTTGAGGTCCTAGGAACCTATTCCGACTATTTTCACGATGACGTCACTATGTTTGTATGTATGTGTGTGTGTGTGTGTGTGTGCGTGTGTGTGTGTGTATGTGTGTGTGTGTAAATAAATAATAAATTAATTAATATCACGGGACAAATTACACGAATTAATATAACCCCAAAGTATGCAAATTATTTGCTTGTGATATGGGTGTTAGTCAACGATAATAATACATATAATTACATATATGAATGCTTTTATATATTTAATAAACACCCAAACCCAGAAATACAAACATCTATGCTCATCACACAAATGTGTGTCCCTGCCGGGAATCGAACCCGGGCCCCATTGATGCGCAGTCAGGTTCGCTAACCACTCGACCAACGGGGCGACAAATATATCAGTAATACGACTCGTTTTAGTTACGAGTAGTAACATTACCTACGAGGCGTAAGCTAAAACTGTTCAAATTTCCAAATGTCCAAACAAATTGTGGAACACCTCGTTATTATAATATTTGTTGCTAATAGTTACTTTTACGAATGACGGATCGTTGATTATAGGAACCCGGTAGGCTTAAGGCGGGTGTACATGAATAAAATCGCGTAAGCCAGCAGCTCATTTGCGGTGCAACATTAGTTTGTACAAGCCATTCAAGCCGAGGCGGTTTACTGCGTGCGATGTCAAACAACGCTATCTAATCACACTTGGTTCATTGTTCTAACCGCTCTTTGGTGACGACGCTTTGTGCATAACTCTAGTTCAAAGATGTTTGCACTTGCTTAACTTAGTCTTATGTCAATATTGCGTATACAAGATTAAGAATAGCATATACTAAAAAGAAAAGCGACATGTCTTTTCGTAACCAAATATCGTTAATGCTAGCGTATACATTAACGCGAGCGAAGCCGCGGGCAAACGCTAGTACTTAATAAAAGGAAAATATTTCAGGAGAGTAAATTCATTCATCTGACACTGACCAAATATGAGCTAAACAATGATCAAAGGCGAACCAATATATTTCAATGCCTTCCTTAATTGGAATGGCCGTAATCAAATACTCTTCGGCTTGGAATGTATTAAATAAAAAGGCCAACTGTACCAATAGGGGAAACATTTGATCAAACACAATCAACATGGCATTCAACGGGGTTTGGTGGAAACACACACAAAAATCGTTAAGCAGTTGAGCCCCTGTAATGGATAGTAATAAGTGGAAGCGATTACTCTTAGTAAAACTCTGTCTACTGCTGGTTGAGGGTGCTTTCTTCAAATTTCTGGACATAAAGACGGACAAAATTAAGAAAGTCAATATACATTTTCTTTTACATACTTGCAGATGTTAGATACACATATCGAGGTAGTAAAACCTTCAGTTTTGGTATTGTAAGAAGATTTTAGGGCAGAAATAAACGAAAGTTTACGATCTGATGGAACCTGAGTTTTTGAGCTTAAAATTATCTAAATAGTCTTAGAATTGAAAAAACAGACAGATTCACATTAAATTAAGGAAAAAAGAAGATAAGATCGCACCAAAAACGCTAACCGAAGCCGCCTAAGGTAACCAGTAACCACTAATATCTTAAAAGAGACCAAATTTTGTCCATAATCCTAATACTGTAATTATAAATGCGAAAATAATTTCATTAATTACGTTTTCATGGCTAAATCCCTGGACCGATTTTAATGAAATTTTGTACAAATATAGTTTTAAACCTGAGACAGGGCATAGGATAGTTTTTATCCCGGAATTCCCACGGGAAATATACTTCTAACACGCGGACGATATCGCGGGTAAAAGCTAGTTTAAGAATAAAATTGTATGTCTAACACAAAGTGTGCCTACTTGTTTCTAGGATACAAAAATGACCAATTATCTATCTAACATTAACTTAGCATAAACATTTTTTTTTTTTTCGAAAAATATGATTGTCAAACATTTTTTTGCTACAAAGCCCTAACAAAGTCCTCGTAAAGGACGCATTTGTAATCGGAAAGCTATTTTCGTATTTAATAAAATCGTTATCAATGCAAATAAGGAAGTATGATTGTATATAATTTGCAAGACTGTCGCCATTGGAATAGGTTCCAGACTAGCAATCATAATTACTTAGCAATTTGCATAGCTTCCACATATATCGAGTTACTTAGTTAAGCTCTGACGTGTAAATTATGTACATGTATTTGCTACTATACATAAACACCTACAGAAACTGGTTACTGGTTTATAGGTACACTAGCGACCTGCCCCGGTTTCGCACGGATTATAATATACATGTATTATACATACAAACCTTCTTCTTGAACCACTATCTATTAAAAAACGCATCAAAATCCGTTGCGTAGTTTTAAAGATTTAAGCATACATAGGGATATAGGGACAGAGAAAGCGACT
>DWBA01001316.1:0-10814 GCA_018236825.1 Apodemia zela
TTGGCGCCAAAGCACACTTATTGTGAATGACAAAAATGTGACTTACTGTGATTATCTTAAGCGCGGCAGAATTGTAGCAAGCGTTTATTCAAAAATCTTTGAAGGCAGTGTTTTACGACATGCCAAAGGAGCAAGAACCAACATGGGGGAAAATATCTATGTAAATAAAAATATATATGTAAAACATTAAAACTTGTTAACCTTATTCGGTGAGGTGAGGTCCTGGTGAACTGGTGGCAGTTTACCGCGGTTAACCAATTCCGACACTAGCTCCTTTGCTTAAAATGACTATTATACGACAGAACAAGTGTTATGTTTAAACATTATTAGTATATAAGATCTTGACATGAAAAATTTTTCTTAAGCATAGCATGAAATTTTTCTTCTTCAAATAACTCCAGAAGGACATCTAACTTCACCTCTCAGAATCGCAAGGTCAGCATTGGCAAATGTTCTATTTGCCAATTTGCTTATGTAAATCCGAGCTTTCTCCCAATTTCCACGTATTTAACTTCACTTTTGCCTATAAGGATCGTATTCCGTAACTTTGAGTTTAATGTGGAAATGCGGGAAAGGCCATTATTTTACCTACAACTAAAAGATATGTCATAATCGCCATTGTGGTCTAGTGGTACGGTGTCGCTGTTGACCACACGAGGTACCAGGTTCGATATCCGGGTCGGCCAATTAAAAAAAAGTGTTTTTTCAGTTTTCTGATAAAAAAAAAACAACGTTGCCCGGGATGGGATAAGGGCCCGGTTGCAAGGTTAAATCAAGCTTCAAAAATAGCTACAGATACGTTTATAATGTTGCTATGACACGAAACAAGAATATTTTCCTCACACTCAAACTGTAGCAAAAAATTCAGCTAATTATAAAAAGAGCCTAATCAGGGTCTTTTCATCTGACCCGTCAAACCTATAGCACATTCTCGTTCACGCTAATGTAGGGTGTTTGTTCGTGAAGTGCACAATTAATATCCGTAACTAGCTGTTTCCCGAAAATACTGACGTTCCTTCCTTTAAAAATAAGTTCATTAAATTGTTTTTTTATATCATAAGATAGCAAACAAACAAATAGATCTCCTGATGGAAAGAGACAACTATCGTCTATAGACACCATGGATGTTAATTGTACGCTGCTATCGTTGAGGCGGGATCTTAATGCCTCATGCATAAGTTTACCGGCTACTATACCCTCCAAACCGGAACAGGACAGTGACAAGCACTGACACTATTGCGGCAGCAATAAGTGAATGTACCTCATTTTAGGTAAGTTTATAGAGTGCCGCTATTGGCACTTTATCCCTATTAGTTACAGTTCTGTAAATTGCGTAATATTGGTACATGGCTCCTTATAGCCATAAGTTAGCCGCTACGCGGCTTGGTTGCCTTTAGGTCCCACACCTAGAAAAAGGTGATATAAACGTATACCTACAGACTAGGACCTTACCTAAAATGCAATGATGCACTGCAATGACACTTGATACTGCTTCACGGTAGTATAAACGGTCGTGCTAATTTGCCGTAAGCAAAACGGCGAAAAAATTTTTTCCCATTTTTGGTATAGTTTTTCAGGTATTAAAACATAGGTTACTTCGATAAAGAAGAAATAACATAAATTACTTGGTCTATTATATTGTCTCCGTGCACTTAACCTGTTTGTATAAAGCGCGCCACCGGGAATCGTTGGATAAAGGGAATAAGGGAGGGCCGCATTCAGAGTCTACAAAGGACTAAAGTAATCTAACTTTTTCTTGTTATCTTATTCCGTCCCTTTTGCCTATTACGACCCGAAACTAGTAAGTACACAAAATCACGTTACGGCATTACAATCTATGTCTTTTATAAAGCCATAGAGCAAAAAAACCATTGAATTTGCAACGTGTTTGGAATAATAGGGATTTTTGTCCTAGGCTAGATAATGAGCAAACAATATTATTAGCAAGCTTAAGCTTAGCAAGATTAAGGTCAGTATAATAAAATGTAATTTTATATTGTAAAAATTACATAAAGGGTTTTTGCTATGTTTAAATAAATTTATTCGACTGACATTGTCTCGTATTGTGTGTCTAGATGCCTCATGAAATCACAAGTTTTACCAAAATCGGCTTTCTTAAAATAGTAGAGTGAAGTACTATTACGGATGTGATGATGTGATGTGAGAGCGAGTTCCAAAATCTTGTAGTAGTGACTATAAAAGAGTGAGAAAAAATACTGGAGTTATACAGGTTGCCGACAACAGTATTAATTTATTTGATACAGCATCTTGGGAATAATAATTTTAGGCCATACACAAAAACTTAACACCAGAAACTCAATAGTTTAGACACAGGATAATTTTTTCGATTTTATAATTTTTACGCAAGTTGTAAGTTCTGTTTATTAACTTGTCATTTCCTTGTACTTTATTAAAAGATGTAGTGCTACGGCTTATCAAAAGAATCGTAAATGATATTCATTCAATAAACTAGTACTACGACAGCTTATCAATCTTATCATAAAATGATAAAATATCATCGCTACTCTTAATATTAGTAAACAAATATTGCAAAGGGTGTTTCAAGTTTTATGTGATATAAAAACGAATTGGTTTGGTTGAAATTTGTTTTTTTTTTAATTTTAAGTAAAAACTATTATTTTACTATTAAAAAGTATTCACATAGACTAGTGAAAGCTGTCTATAAAATTAAACTGATATGGTAGTCAGCACGTTGTATAATACGTTAAATATATTATCTGTATACTACTTGTCTGCAGTAGTTTACATGGTTGGCGGTTGCACACAGGATCCGACTCAAAGCTATAAACATATTATAGCTATAGAATCTGTTTCCATTCTCTATTATACAAACACGTAATTCCAGTACATGTGGCATTAGTAATTCAATGTGATACTAATTATTGCCATAATTGGCCAAGGGATTTCGTGCTTAATAGGCGTTTGATATCGTTAAATAGACGGATTATGGTATGAAATAATCGACACCTCTATGAGAGGAATATAATTATGTAATACTAGCTGACCCGTCAAACGTTGTTTTGCCATAAAAATTACTTGTACTAATTATTTGTACTGAATATTTTGGTAGGTTAATTGAAATAAAAACTATCCTATCTTTTAAGTAGGACCAAACAATAGATATCTTCAAAATTTGAAAGAGACGAACGCTTTTAATATAATAGTTCCACTACGAACTAATGAAATCTCAAGGGGTGGATACGACAATGTGGGCCTTAACTTGTGCTACGCTCTATGCATGTGTTTTTCAGCAGATGGCTCTCCGGCTAGAAAAAAATAGCCATTAGCTGTAGACGCGAAAGATGTTAATGGTACGTTTCCACTCGTGTTGCCATATACATAAGTTTACAGGCTTTCTTACCTTACAAATCGGAATGCGATTGTGAGAACCACTGTCGCTACTGAGGCAGGAAAATGTAAGGCGTCGCGATGTGACGGTAAAAAGTCTCGGCGAGATGGCTCTACCATCAAGTAATCATTATGGCATTGCCCTGGTACACTTTTAATAATTTATTATCAGAAATAATTATTAAGTCTATCGTTAATTATAATATGATTACAGTTTTTTTATATAAGTATAACGGAATAAGTTTCTTATAGGCTAGATAACTCAAACAAGGAAACCGACAGAATAATTTGTCATGACAGAAAAAAAATTAATACAACCACCAAAAAACGATATAATGATCTCATTCATCTTAATAATAATTATTAACTCACAAAACTTCTAACTAACCGCTATCAAAGCACATGGGTAAGATAGAGGGGTAAATGTTCGACCTAAAAATTGAGCACCGTATTTACAGTGCTTGCAGCTCGCGTTTTGCAAGTCTAAAAGATTTAAAAAAATGCTCTAGTATTTATTGGCCTTTCATACTTTTTAGTATCCTCGGTCTAGTGGGTAGCATCTCCAGCTCTTGATTTGGAGGGATGGAATTGGAATTTTCAAATAGACTAATCAAAAAACAACTGAGTTTTTCCAATGAACTAATTTATATCGCAACCCTAAATAGACGATCCCTCGAGTCTTAAACAGCGCGTCAAGGTGTTATTTCTAATTGTCGCGCCATTTTCCTGACACCAACACCGATACAAATATACACATAGCACAATACTACGAGTATCATCGCCGGCCCTGAAAACGAAGACATTTAAAAACATCTATTGGGGAATCGAGTATTGACTTAAACGTATAATACGCTCCTAAGGAGGCTCAAGACGTCCGCCAACGTAGTACATAATATAGCATTATTAATTCACCCGCATAGCCTCACGCCAATAATTTTAATAAGTAATTTTATACTTTTTTCTCAGTATTTATTATACTAGCGAACTGCCCCGGCTTCGCACGGATTATAATATACATGTATTATACATATAAACCTTCCTCTTGAATTACTCTATCTATTAAAAAAACTACATCGAAATCCGTTGTGTAGTTTTAAAGATATAAGCATACATACAGAAATTAGGACAGACGCGGGAAGCGACTTTGCTTTATACTATGTAGTGATTAACGAAGCGATCAAATATTATCCACATTGAAATTTAGGAAGTACGAGTACACTTATTTATTATAATAATCCTGTATTGACGAGTTTTGTCATCAGATGTTAAATTCACCTGGAAAAGGGCTAGTCCACCTTGGGGCTGCACGCGTCAGGCACGCGCCCCGCATTATCCATCATTATTCACGCTTGCTCGATCGATGCGTCGACATCCACATAATGGCGATCACCGGCGTGACAAAACAATTCACAATCCTTTATTTGAATCATGTTAAGTTTGTACCTTTTAGTAAATGCTTGTCAAAACTATGGGTTTAACATCAGCTGTGAGTGTGTTGCTTTTATCCACAGACCATATTAATACTAATAGACATTGGGAAGGAATTTACCACGTGTTGGTTCGGGCTCCTTTGAAGAATAAACCAACTGCCGTTCTGCCAGGCATGACAGAAAATGTGACTAATTGGCTCTGTAAGTCACCTCCATTGTCGCTAATAGGTGGTAGAGTTCAGCATTGTCTCGCCCGGGTCTGGTACCAGCGCTATACCTATTCCTGCCGCAACAGCGTCAGTGTTTGTCTGTCGTGTTCCGGTTTGGAGGATGAGGTAGCCGGTAAACTTGTGCATGTGGCATTAAGACCTCGCCACAACATAGCAACGCACAATTAAGGCGTGTCCATTTAATCCGTGTTTTTATCCAACCTATGTCAAAGAGAAGGTATTAAACTTATTTTATGTTTAATATTGACTTTAAAAGAAAAGGAGATTCGCAATTCGTCGGAATCTTTTTTTATTACTTAAAGACTCCTGAATCGATTTATTAAATACTTACTTTAGTTTAGGGGGTATACTATCCATTTGGTCTCACATATAATTGATGAAGATCTGTTTTTTTCTTTTTTTATATCAAAAGATAGCAAACAAGCAGATGGGTCTCCTGATGGAAAGAGTCAACCATCGCCTTTAAACTCTAAATATGTAAATAGTGCGTTGCTATCTTGTGGCGAGGTCTTAATGCCACATGCACAAGTTTACCGGCTACCTCACCCTTCAAACCGGAACACGACAGTGACAAACACTGGTCACTGACGCTATTGCGGCCGGAAAAAAATCCAGTCTAGTTCACCGATCCTAGCCCTTTATCAGATATTATCTAACGATAAAGGTGGAAATGCAAAGATCGGACATCGCCATAGAGCGATATTGCTATTTACCAATGACAAGCATTGACGCTATTGCGTCAGGAACAGGTAAGGCGATGGTACCAAATACCCGGGGGAGCCGCTGCGAAACTCTACCACCTAGTTGTCAAGATGGTAGGGGCACGTATAGTCAATCGGGTGACTTTTAAGACCTGCCTGGCAGAACGGCAGTTGGTCTAGTCGCAGTGAATAAATTATAAATATTATCATATACGTTTTCGTGCGATTAGAGCGTCTATGTAGTTCGGTTCACTCTGGCTGCCGTGCAGAGGAACTAACGTGATGTCAGATGACATTAATTTATTTCTCAATTTCTGAAGATACGAGTCAATATTCTCGTGACGATCAGTTGCCTGCTGAAATAACGCTGGTAATTGGCACCGTCAAGTTTCTATTGGAAGGGTATTGTAACAGATAAATTTATACCTGTACGTTATATTTCTGCTACATAGATGACAACGAATCATGAATATGTTTTCAACGCATCGTTAGTATGTAAAAGGCGATGATTATTTTTTTCCATCAAGAGAGACGTCTGCTTATTCCATAACTCATAATGTAAAAAAACACAAAACCTATTAATTTCATTTTAATTTTCTGACAGTATAATTTAAAGTCGGTATTTTACTAAGTGCAAATAATTATACTAATAGGCTAACTATTTTGGAAAACTATACCTACTCTTCAGGTAATCTCTACATACAGATAGGAATATAATTTAAAGGTTTACATTACACTTATATTAAATAGAAACCTTTGTGGGTATAAGCTTTCTAATCAAACAATTGGAGTCTATAAAATTTGTTTTTATGCTGTCTTTAATGAGGGAAACAATTGTATCAAATTGGTGCAAACGAGAATATTCTTAATTATAATATGTAATTAGTAATTACAAATTACGAACATCGTTCGATATTGAAGTTCGATATAATTAACTAACTTAATATATTTTAATCTATTTTTATAATTAAAAATTGAATCGTGTATCATAAAACCAAAAAATGTGTTTTTTTTTAGTTGTCTGATATAAACGATGTTGCCCGGGATTGGAAAAGTGCCCGGTTGGCGATAGGCTTGCCACCTATCACATTGGGGGACTTATTATATACTAATTTATATACTAATACTTTTATTATGTATAATATTAAACACATCTCGTGATTTTATAATATCATAGGATAGCAAACAAGCAGATAGCCCTCAGATTAAACTAGGTGATTGTCAGTTTTAAGCACCAAATATGTTGATGTTGCGTTGCCATTCTTGTAGCAAAGATGTAATGCCATATGACTCATGCAGTTTGTGGTATCTATTACATAAACATTCGTAGTAGTCTAAAGTAGGTTTTTAGGAAAAATTGGTACTTGGAAAATTTTATAATTGGAAAATCTTTAAATGGTTAATTTAAATTATTCTTTAATTGGAAAAACTTTTCCTGACATCTGACTTATATGTAATACAACCACTAATCTACACCAATGTAAACTCTACCTTACCGTGAAAACCTAGTAATTTCAGAGGTTGGCGTTATCAAACAAACAGACAGAGACAAAAATTAAAAATCTTTGTGTTGCGCTTCGTTTCGTACATTTAATGGCGTTTCTCACATCATCCCCTCTCTACTTTTAAAACATACTCTAGTTCTAATGTTTTATTATATGTATAGGTTTATCAAATAGTGATGACTAACTATGGGTGCCGGTAATAATAATAATGTAAAATATACATTTATATAGATTATAGATTGTACATCTTGTAAATATACTGTTGGACCCAGCAGATAAACGTTATCTTGCATACTTGTTTCTACTTTCCTAAAAAATCAACTTAGGCGAGTAAGTAAAAGTAGAGTTCTAAGTAAAAGAAAGTTTAACCATAATTCTTCAAGCTGCATAAAAAATTATGATAACTAAGCCATCCGTACGGCTTTGCCCGTCTCATAAATTTTATTGGTATGCCTAAAAGTCGTTCATTAAGCGTCATCTATTGATAACGCTTTTTAACATCAAAAGTCAATTATTAAAATTTCAAGATTCAAGATTTTTTTAGGCTCAAGAGAGATTACTTATTTTATTAATACTTTTTCGAGATTACTTTTATTTATTCATCTTTTTACCATAACGTAGCTTGTTATTTAATCCCCTTTTCACCACATCAACACAATTTTCGCCCAAATCCATTCAGCCGTTTTTGACGTTTTTTAAACGTTAATGTTAAATATCTGGCGTAATTTGAGCGTAAATTTGAACATTAGGCTCATTGCACAGATGCAGATATACGTGAGTAGTGATACAAGTGAGTACAGTATTAAGGTCTTCAAAAACAAGATTATGCATACCTAAGAAAGTGGCAGATGGCGAACTATAAGCTAAATACTCTTTATTGGACGCCCAGGATGGGAACTCTGACTGTTTTAGAGCCGCTGTGCCCTCTGTCTCTTCTCTTTTCCATGGCAACATCGTCTCTGTGGCGGTTGGGGTAGCCACGCGAGCTTGCTCCAATACAGTCATGTAGGTATCTGGAAATACAAAACGCTGGTTAACGAAAATGTGTGTATTTTTTTTAAATAGAGTATTTAGCTGAAAAATTTAGAAATGAATATACATTTTACTGTACAAGGTAACCACTTAATTGAAACAGCGTCTTGGGCATATATTTTTAGCTCGTACCACAGAATATATAATAGTAGGTACTTTGTATCCGTACACAAAAAAAAATCTCATTAGTTTTTAGTTTAGACACTTTTTCGATTTCATAATTTTTACACACGCTTTATATTTTGTTTACTAAACGTTGCGTTACAACGAAATGTGATGTAATTCATTCATCAACAATATTGTACTACGACAGGCCAGACATTGACATTTTAATCCAGTCACAATCTAGTACTACGCTGATTTAAACAATGTTATCTTACCTATGTACATTCTGACACATGAACTTGATGTTAGTAAACAAAGACGTAAAGTATGTTTGGTTTTATATAATAAAATAAAAATAAACGAATTAATTTGTTTGAAATTTGTTTGTTTTTTAATATTTACCACTTTTTTACTACTGGACCCGCAAACAGGTCCCAGACTACTTTAATTTTTATAGAAGTGGTCATTTTCCAACAATAGGGATGGATATGCCAATAAGACAAATTTTATTTTTTATTGAAAAGATATTATTTAAAAAAAACTAAAACTTGCGAATATTTGAATAAATACCTACACATGGGCCGTTCTGTTCAGTAACCAGTCAGTCTAAGATAGACTTTGTTAATGTGTGTATATTTACAAATAGATGTAGGAAAACAAAAATATATATAATGGTACTTGAAAAATACATATGTATAACATATATTTTAAAATTCTCATTTAGGTAATTGACCCAAAATGAATGAGCCAATAGGAACCTATAAGTTCCTACAAGTAGTTGCACAACGAAACAAAGTAAGAATAATCTAAATGCTTAACCCCTTACATAAAAAAAATATATAAATTATAGTTTAAGTTTAATATACTTAATTAAATAATTATACTAACTAGGCCAATCAGCTTTTGTACAATAAAAGCTTATTGTACTCACAAAACTGGTCTGATAGTGTACACTAGTGAAAAGTGTACACTACACTAAGCAAAATATGTAGCCAAATCGAAATATGGAATTGTATTTACGATAAGTTTGTGTCGCTGTCCCGAAAAATGCAATCTTTCCTTGAAATTTAATTAAATCTTCACTAAATTTATATGAAATCAAACTAGAAGCTTACATATAGGTACATAAAACCATACAATTAATTATTGTAAGCTTACAACCACATACGACGAAGTTCTAAGGTAAAAAAAACATAAAACAATGCAAATTAATTGAAAACTTCGTAAATTTTTTAAAATGTATTGGGAATTTTCAGAGTGTAACAAAAATTGTCAGATATATAATATGAATAATCAATTCTATCAGAATGTATAATATACGAGTATTAAGACTACATACATGATATTTCATACAAATTTCATAAAATACAATATAATATAACAACCTATGAAAAGTTATTTGAATGATAGCTTAGATATTTTCATATGAGTTTTGTCAATGTAATTGAATAATTTATTCGTAAATAAAAATATATCTTGTATGGTTGTTTTTTATTTAGTAAGAAACTTAACATATTATTTTCGTTAAACTCTCTGAAATATTTCCTTATTCTCTGTAATATAAAACCAAAAATATGAAGGGATAAAAATATTATCATGCAATATTTTACGAGAGAAATACAATTACCATTATCATCTGATAATCGCCTTTCGTCCTCCTCAAGGATGTCTTCATTTGGTACTAAAATAGCAAAAAAATTGGGTTTTACTTTCAATAGAAATAGAATTATAGTCCGTGTCTAAAACGTGTCATGCGTTTATTATTAGGCAAAAAATGCAGGAAATGCAGTCTATTCCGAATATTGGCAATAATTCAAGTGTGAGTGAAAACGTTTACATGTGCTGACCGGGGTAACATTTGCAAGGGAATATTCATATTAATTTGTTATATGTACTTACTTGCTTATATGAAATAAAAATTATTGTATTGTAAAATATATTAAATTTTGTTACACATGCTAGCTTATACAAAAGTACAAATATAAATTAGTTTCCACGTGATAATTTTAAGTTTTTAAATTGTTTAATTTATTTAGTACAATTTATTCTTAAAATCTTCACTCAGATTTCGGTAAATAAAGAGTACAATATTTTACACAAATAGAAACTTACACAGAGTATTAACATTCTACCTATAAGGTCAACAATGCAAAATTAACATTTGTTGTTTCAAGGTGAAAGTCGTTTTTACTACGAGTAATATCCTTCCTTTGATCTTTGAAAAATTTTGAAACTATTACAAAAACTTTAGTAAAAATACCATATGACAATTACAGCTAAAAATCTTTTTTCATTTTATTAATATATTATTAAGAAATGATTTTATAACATCGTAAAAACAACGAAAACTAGCCTTTGATATCGTTTAAGAATAATTCCAATAGTGAGCTATAGATAATTGCGAAGTCATAAATTAACTTGTCCATTCTTTATTTTTAAAAA
>DWBA01001317.1:0-10810 GCA_018236825.1 Apodemia zela
TTTTTTAATAACATATAACACCCATATTCTTGCAAATAAATATTTTTCATTTCATTTCATTTCATTTCATTTCATTTGGTCTATTCTCCAAAAGGGGCCCGTATACCATAGGAAAAAATTAGGGCATTCGATAATATTTATTGAGAATTCGAAGAAATCTAATTATGAAATTAGTGAATTAATTGAAATAAAAAAAAACGCACTGAAGCTTTAAAAAGAAGAAATTCTTTAAAAATAATTCTTAAAAATATCGGTGATATGGGAGGTCAGTGGTGATAATAATAAGTTTACTTGAATACCTACTTTACTTAAGTATATTTACTATACCATTAAGAAAAAAAACAACCTTAAGTATCTTCAATGCAATAATGTAATAAAAACTTGCATCGTTGAAATGAAAAAAAATGATCGGATTACCGACGCAGACCAGCTGCAGGACAGGACGCGGACTGCGTTTTTTTCTTATCACGCAAAAATCTATCGCAATTTGCACTATTCAATATGGTCTTCATACTTCCGATTTCTAAAGTTCAATTTCATTTCGATTTGGTCGTATCTAATTCAAAATTCATTAATCTCGCGCGGGAATGGAGATCAGTGGCTGAATGTAGCCACTTGTGTATGGTCAGTTGCTGACAGGAAATTGATTATACTTTTTGCCGATTATTCCCTTAACAAAAACTTTACCTGACCATGTTGCACCTAATAATAAATATAAATTAGTCTTCCGTTTTGGTAATTTTAACTTCATTGTTATTGCAGTTATCTCATTAATATTATAAATGCAAAAGTTTGTAAAGATGTTTGTTTTTTACTAAATAACGCTGACATTGTAAGAATTATACGTAATTTGGCGTTGATGGAACATATCTTAACTCTTAATGTATACTTTTTCCCGGATAAAAGTACTACTATCGAGATAATGCTAGTAGGTTTACGATTACAAGTATATTATATCGTGGAAAATTAGAAATATGCAATTTTGTGTTATTTTATCGTATAGAATAAGGCTTAAAAATATACCTGGAGTCATTTTATTTAATCGTTAAGTACTATAACTTTAGATACTATAAATCTTGGTGTAAATGTAAGCTACATTGACAACTTGCTTAGGTTGTTTAAATATGGCTGCTTAGATTGCCTTAAATGGCGTATCCAGTTTAATGAGTGTTCGGCACTAACGAATTGCTGATGCTTAACAGCAGAATGGCATAACTATAGTCTATTCTTCGGTTACATAGATTTGGAGGTTAAAATAGCATATATTGCATTTCAACTCGTCACACACATAACAAATATCACTGACACGAATCTATCTAACCCACAGAGATCGATCTAACACAAAGTAAGCAAATTGTTTGCTTGTGATATAGGCAGTAATCAGCGATGCTAATCCATAATAATAAATAATAATAATAAATATCGCTGGACAAATTGCACTAATAGATCTGACCTTAAAGTAAGCAAATTATTGCATGTGATATGGGTGTTATTCAATATTACATAGAAAAACTTATATAAATACTGACATATATTTAATAATTACTCAAACCCAGAAATACAAATATTTGTGCTCATCTCACAAATACTATAGCTGTGGGGAATCTAACCCGAGTCCCATTGATTGCATAGTCAGGGTCGCTAACCACTCGACCAACGGGGCGGTCGAATGACTAGGAAACACCACGCGGACGGACGAGTTTTAAATATGGTATGCAAATTAATATTTTCATATAATATGCAAATAATATTAATAATTAAAAACAATAACATATCATGCGTTTGACACACACATATAGACACACATCGCATGCCTGTGTATGTGTAAACACGTATTTTGTGCATGGTTATTGCGAACATAACCATGCACAAAATACGAGTTTACACATAACATTAACTTAGAAGACATTTTTTTTCGTGTAGTCCCTAAGTCCTAGTTTATCCTATAATTAGTCTAATAGATATTTGGCTTTAACATTAATAGAATTAAAGTCAAGTTTCGATCAGAGGGCGTGAGGTAAAAATTTGGTAGGGTCAATGTGGGTAAGACCGTCTAGGGTAAAAGACCGTCTAGTGGCAATAACTTCTGTTTCTGAAAAGCGCGCGCCATGAGTCTTTGTTGATAAAACAGTATTTATCGTGGTCGTCCGATCTAAATAGCATAGATGTCGCTAGCATCCCTGGTTTAGAATATGTGAAGCCGCCATTTTGTTTCACTATTTTGCGAGTTAGACGGCGGTGTGCAGTAATTGATATTTTCTTTTTAAAGTGGTAAATTGGACTAATTTTGACAGTGTCGCTGATCACGTAAGTAGTTTAATGTTTAATTAACATATAAGTGGGATTGAATTAAAGAATATCGCTTTAGTTTCGTATTTATACCGGTGTGAAATTTCTAACCTTAAAATCAAATAGTTGGGCAAGACCGTCTGCCTATGAAAGGGAAGTCCGTCATATGCCGGTCTTGCCCTTATTCCAGATATTGTCAACCTTTATGACAGATTGTATATAATGCAAATCGTATCTCACCATAGAATATTTTTGCATTGCATTCTGATGGTTTTTATCTTTAAGTCTAGTATTATACTACGCTACTACGCGCTCTTACGTTGTCTATAAAAGATTTACAGTGTTTTTTTTTTTCAGAATGTCTTACTGAGAATGCCTGATTTTTTGGAAATTGACCGATTTTTACGAAGAAAAGATTTTGTATCACTATCCCAAAAAAAGTGGCCATGGATAATTACCCACTTCATACTTGCAAATCATTGTCATAACTGTTACTACGCACCGGAACCGCATTTGCCACGTCATTTTCTAATCCATGAAAACATTATCCAAGATTTGTTAAATTTTGACTTTTTTTGGTGCCGAGGCTGCTACCAATTTGCCATTTATGACCATTATCCTGACGACGAGTGCGACTACTGCTAAATAAAAAAATTGATCTGCTTAGCTTATCATCATGGTTAGTCATTATAGAAGAAAATCGACAAGAGCAGCATATTCGAAAGAAAATCTAAAAGCTGCAGTTGAATCAGTCAGAAATGGGTCTTTAAGTGGATATATGGCTGCAAAAAAATACGGAATCCCTAGAATGACCATAATGGATCATGTTTGTAATAGAAGAACTAAATCAAAGACTTTAGGAAGAAGCACTGCATTATCGGAAGAAGTAGAAAATAAATTGGCTATATCTCTACACCTTATGGAAAAACATGGTTTTGGATTAACCAAAGCGGAAGTATTGGAAACAGTGGCAGAGTATGTCAACAAGAACAACATTTTGACAGCATTTAAAAATGGCAAACCAGGTAGTTCCTGGTTCACTGGTTTCAAAAAACGGCATAACCTTTCAGTCAAAAAACCTCAAGCTGTTGAATACTCCCGAAAAAAAGCAATAAACCCGTTCGTCATATTTCCGTATTTCAAATTAGTCGAGGAGACATTAAAAAAAATGAAGCTACTAGAAAAACCATCCGCAATATGGAATATGGATGAAACCAGCTTTTCCAGGGACCCTGCAAAAACTAGAATTGTAGGAGTCAAAGGGCACGCCGCAACTCGAGTCATTTCTTCGCCAGGAAAAGAAAATACAACCGTGTTGCTAGGAGCAAATGCACAAGGCGAAAAACTACCACCGCTAATAATATATAAAGGTAAACACATGTGGGACTCATGGGTGTCCCCTGACGCTTACCCTGGCACAACTTACGCAGCTACCAAAAACGGGTGGATGGAGAGTGATGTTTTTGAAACTTATTTCAAGAAATCTTTTTTGCCTGCAATTGGGGAAGAACGTCCAGTTCTGCTCATTTACGACGGGCACGCGACCCACGTTGGATTAAATATAATAGAGGAAGCTCGAAAAGCCAATGTAACTATACTGAAACTACCGGCACATACTAGTCACGTCTTACAGCCGCTTGACTTGGCAGTAATGAAACCATTTAAAGATCGTTGGGATCAATTACTTGTACAATGGCAGCGGTTGAATGTTGGAGCAACATTGTCAAAAAGAGAATTCTCGAGGCTCATTGGATTAGTTTGGGCACAAATCGATAAACAAGTTGTAATTAATGGTTTCCGCAAAGCCGGAATTTTCCCTTTCAATCCCGAAGTTGTTGAAGAGAAGCTTTATGACTCGTTGCAACTTAAACAATGGAAAGATCTTCGGAGCGAGTACCAAAATAACAACAATACTTTAGTAGAACATCCTATTCATGAAGATGAAAGGCGCACACCGAGAACTTTACTCTCATTAGCCCTTGAAGCAACCCATGAAGGATATGATGACCAACAGTATTTTTATAATTGCGATGAAAGTTTACGTAAACCTGACACCCTAAAGACTGAAATTAGACTGCATAATAAAAAAACCTCCAGTTATAATGTACCTGAATCAATTAAAGAATGTGTTTCAAATGACACTAAAAAAATCCAAATATTAGAGGATAGAATCGTTTCTTTCGAAGAACTTCTTTTAATGAAGATTAAAACAGGAAACAACGCAAAACTAAAGCGACACAAATTAGGGCCTGGAGCTGAAATAATAACACATGATGAAGTTGTTAAGCGTAAGACAGCGGAAGAAAAAATAAAAAATCTGAAAAAAGAACCTAAGACTATTAAAATAAAAAAAGAAAAAGGCACTAACTCATCGGAACCCATACCCGGTCCGTCAGGTATTACAAAAAAATATTCTAATAAAAAGCCACTACAGACAAAATCCATATCAAAAAAAGGTAAAGGTATTGGTAAAAAGAGTTATATCAAGGAAGAAAATCGCGACACAACAACCAGAACTAGAAATAAAAAGAGAGTTGCAGTGTCTTCAGAAGACTCTACTAGTGTATCAGATTGTATAAGTATTTATAGTGATTTAGACATTTGTGACAGCGATGAATCTTTAAACTTAACTCTAAATGAGATGGCAATACCGAAAAATTACAGCGAAGAAAGACAAAAAGAAGGTATAAAAGTTGATTACGAAATTGAAAAAAACAATTTTGAGGACAAAGAACAAGACGAAACTATTTTTGACACAGAAATTGATTATGATATGAATGATAAGGTACTGGTACGATACTATTCTCGAAAGAAATGGACGTACTATGTGGGCTTTATAGAAGGATTTAAACCTGGTAACGACGACGATGAAGTATATTATACAATAAGGTTCTATAAGACTGTGAAAAAACCATTAAAGTTTATTTTAACAAAAAAAATTGACCGTGATGATGTGCCAAGCATACATATTATAAAAAAAATTATGCTCAGTGCTGATCCAGGCAATCCAAAATACTTGGTGTTGTGTAACAACGAAGACATGATATATTTTAGTTAGGTGATTATTTAGTTAAGATTTACCTAAATAATAATTAGGTGTAGAAAAGTCCTACTCATACGTGCCATAATAATACTTAATTAATTGTTTCATGCAGGGTTTTAATAGTGAACGTTAAGCTAATTTGTACACTTACTTCAAAAGTAAGCACTTTCACCAATGTATTTTTATGTGATTTATGTATGTTCCTACTCATTTTGATTTTTATTATTTTTTTTATATTTGCTAAGGTAAAGTTAATTATTTTAAAGAGGAGGTATGTTATTTTATTTTTTTAAATGTGGTTTCATAAATACACCAGTAAACATTCTGAGCTGTGTCTTTTACGAGTGACATTTTTCGATTATGTTGGTAAAAGTAATTTGTATTATTATTGTTTTATAGATATGTATGCACTACAAATGCATAAATATTGTGATTTTTGCTCATTTGTGAAACACAAGGAGTTTGTTTAAAACATTTTTATGACTAAGTATAATTTGCAATTTCATACCAAGTTATTTTAATAGATATTTTGTGAATGTTTATTTCATTGTTCAATAGTGTCAATGCTAATTTTGATTAGGTTAAGGTAAAATTAATATTGTGAAACTCTAAGACTAAGTTAATTCTGAAAACTAATTGGAGACTGAGTAAAGTGATCTCTTTTTTGCATTAAGTTTCTTATGAACAATAAAGATATTTGATTTTGTAATTGATGTTTAATTATTTTATAATTATAAAAAAAGATTTAGAACCTCTGACACAAAAAATATGCCGGTCTTACCTTAAAAAAATATAAAGCGTCATATCTTTGCAATTGTAGCTTTATTCACAAGGTTTGATAGTGTATATTTAAATGGCTCTTTCGGTTTTCCGTTTAAAACTGTTTTCATGCTTTTAGGCTTAAGATTTATATTTAGTATCACGATTATTCACTACTAGACGGACTTGCCTCACACTGCACGGGAAGACCGTCTACAGGCCCAGTTTTTTTAAAACGACCGTATTTCCAAAGTTTATGGCATTTTTTTCTATGCTTAGTACGTGATAGATAGTCAAGTAAATTTTCTATCATATCCGAGCACACAAGTCTATCTGCAATGAATATCTTCTTCAATATATACAGTCAAACTCAAACTTTAGAACAGTATGCCGGTCTTACCCACATTGACCTTACCAGAAATTTAAGCTTAATCCTACCACCAAAACATATATAGGAGTTACATAGCAAGTTATAAAAACAGTTATAGTGAGCTAACTTTTATCATTAGAATTCAATGACACGATAATCAATACCTATTTAGAATAATCATTTTGAAAAACTTTGTGAATACAAATTGACTGGAGGGAATACATAAATTAATACTTAAGTGAAATGAATATGTTAATACAACTTACGTAACATCCTTGCTTTGTAAACTCTTTTCTAAGTCATGTACTTGTGCATTTAGATTAATAATTTGTTGAGAACTTTCTCCCCGTCTTCTGTGTAAAGATGTTAATTCTTCTTGCAATGTTAAAATTTTTTGTTCTAATGCTTGAACTCTTTCATTAGAAGATCCACCTGTAATTTTTTTTATATTAGAATTAAATTATGTTCATATGGATTATATGTTTTATTATATGTCATTATTTTATAGATTATTTGTCAAAAACTTATAGAATAGCTTATCATAACCTTGAAAACAAACCACTAGATCCTACACTTTTTGATTATTTTGAGTCTGATTAAAATGTTCTAGTATTTTGGGAATCGAAGAAATGTCTACAGACCTAGAAGCCACAAATGTCTACCGAACTAATGAATTTTTAATAATATTAACGAGCAAATATGCAGGGATTCAAAATTATTTACATAGAATTTTTATATTCACATAATATAATTGTAGCATTTAACAGAATCAACATGACATTATGATTTTTATATTAATGATTTGTCTTTTTTTTAATGTATTAACTACTTCTGTAATATATTTATGTCAATCTTAAAAACCTGTGGATCATATAACCTTACATATGAATTTTCATTCTCTCTATACCACTGTTTTATGTAATGCCAAAATTTATAATATTTATTTATTGTATAAAATAACATGAAATTAGTGCAAGAGTTTATTATTTACATTAATAAGTCTATACATTTATTTCTTGTTATTGATTGATGGTAAATTCACTAAGATATTTGAGTTGAAAGCAACATCATTCTCATAAACATTGAAAATCTAATTTAAATTTCAAATGACCGTTTAAGATAATAATCAGGTTTATTGACATTTGGAGGGATCAAGGCCTTTACTATTAATATGTATTCAATAAAATAGTATCATTTACAATTACTGAAATATAATACAAGGTTACAATGACACACACATCTAAGTGAAGTAATTGAATACCAGCTTCTTCATAATTCAGACTAATAAATGCAGGGTTTAAAATAATCAAGATAATTATTTTCTTTGTACAATCAAGAGGTTTTTTTTATAATTTTCCATTGCTATAATATTATAATTAGATTATAATAATAAATTAAGACAAAAACGAATAATAACAAAACAATATTATTTGTGAATCAGTCCAAATAGTGTCCTACTTAAACTGTATTATTTTGGACTTTTATAAAAATACTAGCTGCAGCGTTCAGCCTGCTGCATGATAATGGTTTTTGGTGAATCCCGTGGAAACAACTCATTTTCCAGGATAAAAAGTAGCCTATGTGCTATTCCAGGTCATCATCTACCTGTGTGTCAAATTTCATCCAAATCCGTTCAGTGGTTTTGGCGTGATTGAGTAATAAACATACATACATCCATCCATCCATACATCCAAACATCCAAACTTTCGCATTTATAATATTAATATAGATTACTAGCGACCTACCCCGGCTTTGCACTGGTACAATATATACATATAAACCTTCCTCTTGAAGGGAGGGAGTTAGGGACAGAAAAAGCGACTTTGTTTTATACTATGTAATGATTATAGATATATAGAAATCATTATTACAATATTTTTAACACATTATTTTTGCCAGACAGTTTCTAAAAGGCAAGAGGTTGGCCAAAATTTTCACAACCATTGTCATTACTAGGTGGTTGGATTCTACATTGTCTTGCCAGCAACCAAACTCAATTTGTTGTAACAAAATTGCTTTCTTGCATTAGTACATATCATTGTCATGTTCAGATTTGGGGTATAAAGTGGTCAGTAATACTACTGCTTTTCCCGTCAAACAAATAGCAATTTAATTACTATGAGTTGATTGAATAGCATTATTAACATATATGTACTTTAATTTTTGTAATAACAAATAAATTTAACCATGTAAATTATCTAACATTTTATTTCAAATTCATAGATTAAAATTATTTAGGATATTACTATATTAAATTTCAAAGTATGTATTGCACCTTTCTGAAATTAATTACGTTATAATTCCAAACTAATTATATAATTCTAAAAGTTATAAGAAACTAATATATGTTTAAAATTACTTACTTGATAATATTGGAAATTTTGAATGTAAATAAAAATATTAAATGTTGCATGGCAATTGTATGGAAAAATAGGAGAAACCATATTTTGTGTAATTGTAAGAACAATGTAACAGAACCTGTTTTAGCAATACATGATTTGATTGATTGATAGTATATTATAAAACATTACTATGTATGAGAATGAGATACAGAGGTCTAACAATTTTTTTTGAGTTTTAGAGGCATAACATGTACCAAAGAAGCTTGTCGGGACTCAGTGATTAATTTGGCTTACAAAGGGTTGAAATTTCAAGTAGCAGAAGTTTGGCAGCTTAAAGGGTATTTTTCGAGTTAAGGCTTTCGACATATAGAGATTAGACTTACTTACGACTCGTACATCTAATGCAAACAAATGAAAAAAAAACATTTTTTCATTTGTTCCAATTAAGTAAACACTTGTACTATGCCATTACATATGAGGAGTTATTTGGTAGGCATAATATGACTTTAAATTTAAGAAAAATAGAGATTTACTTACCTCCACTGGATACAACACTTTCAGTATTTGAGTATCTTATTCTTTCATTTATTAATGTAAGTTGCAAGTTTTCATTTTTAAGTGTATTGACATTATCAAAAAGGCGACTTTCTGAAAATATGAATTATTTATATTAAGACCAGAATAATTAACAAATAGTTGGAATTGTCTAAAAGGTAACAATATAAACAAGAAATATGAAAACAAATAAAAGTTACATACTAACTTGCATTTGTAACGATATTGCACTATAAACAACATCGATTGTAAGCGTACTTTATGTTACAGTGTATCAATAATTATATGGAGACGTACTATGTCATTAGGGAAAGTGATTACTGGAGGTAGATTATACTATGATATCTAAACTCTAGGTTAGAATGTTACTTACGAAAAGTAATGATATCTTGAAAAGCTGCTGTCTCATGTTTATTTCTAGTTTGCAGTTGATTAATTATATCCTTTCTCCATTCACCGCTTTCCATTTTGAGTTCAACTTTTGTTACATGGATTTATTTTGAATATAATTTAAACTTGCTCATATGAAAACAAACAGTTGTCATGCAATGAACTTCAGTAATTAGAGAAATCTTCCGAAGTTAGGACTTAATATAGATAAAAATAATTACACAGAACTATCGACAGCTCATTCAAACTTCTGTATCTTCGTAATAAGATGAAATTTATTTATTATTTTTAAATGTTCCCAGCGTAAACTTTTATTTTGACAACTTATACATTGACATTTTAAAATATGACAACTGTCAACTACTGATAAAGAGTGACACTGACAATTCCTGTAAAAGTTTTTCTTAATTTGTGTGGTTTGCAGCCTTGCCACTTATAAGTATCAGGTAATTTTAATATATTACAGTGAGTAACAAAATTACTGTGTTTTTGCTATATTTAAAAAGCATTTGGTAGTTTATTGGATGTTCAAGAGATCCAAGACAAAAGAGCGATAAACGCAATAGATATTTTATTTATTATTACCAAGTGTGTTACATATTTTTCACCACCAACCGTAAGGCGCCAATAATATTGGCCCAATATAACTTAATGGAAGCGAATTAGATCTGACCACTTAGAATAAGCAGCGTGATAATTCAAAACATTGTCTGTATGTATTAATTATTGCAATCTAGTCACATATTATGTGTCTTATTAAGACACATTTATCGACATATTATCGTATACGACTTCGTCAGCCTGCAACCTGCAAAGTTTCTTCCGGATTCCAGATTTTCTTAATGTGTTCAAAAAATGTTGATAAAAATACCGAAATAATACACTTGTACTTTTATTTCACTGAACATATAGGTACACAGTTTGTTAATTTTATCAAATTAAAAATAAATAAAATTAACAAACTGGGTATACTGTACCTATATGATAAGTGAAATAAAAGTACAAGTGCATTATTTCAGTATTTTCATCTAAATAATGGAATTTCACCAAGTGCCGACGATG
>DWBA01001318.1:0-10810 GCA_018236825.1 Apodemia zela
CACTAACATTGTCTTAAGTTAGGAAAATCCTAAATAGTATGCTGTCATTTTTTGTCTTAAAAGAAAAGAACGTGACAGCATGCTACTATAGATTATTCTTAGCTAAGACGAGGTTAGTGCAATTGCCTAATATTAAGTTTGGACAAGAATTGATATAAATATAATATTGTTTTCATAAAATTCTTCTTAAAAACTGTAAAAAAAAAAGAAAATAAAAAATAATCATATGCTTTTTTATTTTTCTTTCAGTGTGTCCAATTTCACCCAAATTCAAACTATGTAGCAACAGGTTCTAGTGATCGCACAGTTCGCCTTTGGGACTGTTCGACAGGTGTTCAAGTACGAATAATGACTGGGCATAAGGTAAGGCTGTCTGTTTTAAAATTAATACATTATTATTTTAAAATGAAAGGTTAACAAAATAGATATACTATACGAACGTGAAAGGATCCAACATCCTTTCACGTTCGTATAGTATATCTATTTTGTTATGTCGAACGTGAAAGGATGTTGGTAGTAGGGAATACCAAGACTCACATAACATGATCTGATTGGGTGCCGTCCAAACGTGGTGTCTTCACAACCAGCGTGTTGGTATGAAGAGAGTTAGTTATGAATGTGGAGGAAGCCATGGTAAACCATCTTCGTACAGTACCCAATATTTTTTATTTTATATTATGGGATAGCAAACAAGCAGATGATTCTCCTGATTGAATGACACAACCATCCCCTATAAACACCAAAGATGTTAATGGTGTGTTGCTATCCTTGTGACGGGGTCTTAATGCCACATAAGTTTACCAGCTACCTTACCCTCCAAACCGAAACACAACAGTGACAAGCACTGACGCTACTGCTCCAGGAATATGAAAGGTGGTACCAGACCCGGGCGAGACGATGCAGAACTCTACCACCTAGTAGTCACAATGGTATATAGGTATAGTGACTCGCATGGCCAATAATTTGCCTCTTACGAAATGCCTGGCAGAACGGCAGATGGTGTATACTTCAAGGGAGCCCGGGCCAACACGGGGTAAAATGTAATGTGGTTTTAATGTATACAAAAGAGCAAGAAAAATATGCTAACATTTAAAAAAAAGTACACACAAATGCTTGATAGCAGGAAATATAAGCGATCCTCGCAAACTAACGTGTAGGTTTTGTTTACAGTCAACTCCATACACACTGGCTTTTTCTGTTTGCGGACGGTGGTTGGCATCCGGTGGGGGTGTAGGGGAAATTATAGTGTGGGATTTATCTACCGGACTACCCACTGCGTCACTCCCACCCATGCATACCTCTCCTGTACACAGTCTGGCGTTCAGTCGTGATGGCACAATTTTAGCTTCAGGTAAATTTTATTTCTACTTTAGAATATTTTGTATAGTTTATACAATTTACTTGCATAATAAAATAGTTACACGGCCTAGCTCGCACGGCTACACTAATGAAGAAAATTTGACGAAATCTTCCATTTACAGTAGGTATTTTTTTTTATACAAACCTACCGACTGACAATTATGCTGGCTACTTTGTCGCCCTACTGCAAAGATTCGCGTTGTCGAGATGTATGTGACCAACAACTGTGCTGAATCGCGAATGTTCGTAATACATTCACTTTTCTACGGGTTCCTCTTGCTTTTGCATCTGTGCGCATCAAATTGTCGGCAAAGTATATGTGGCTACTTAGTTTTAGCACGAAATTTTATGGTGATAACTCACTACAAATCAATAGACAATAATGTGGCCCCGAAATAACAATTAAAACAAAAGAATAATTAGTAGAGATGTTTCGACTAGACGGTAAAGCCAACTTTTATAGTCAGCGGCTAGTCGGCAAAGAGCGCCGACTATCCGGCTTCTAACTTTGTATTGTTTTTTTTTTCTATAAAATCTATACCTTATACACTATTACATTCAACCAAAACATTGATATTCAATTAAGTAACATTTTTATTGAAGAATCAGTCTTACACATTTCGAAATCTAAAGGAAATCAGTTTCCAAAATTACTCTTAAGGAACCGCTTGTAGGCGGCGGCGACTTGACGGCGAGGAGTGCAACATGTGTCGGAACACCTCTAATAATAAGCTACAATAAAAAATTTATGGCAATTATTCATATAAGGTGATACGGAAATAATGCACGTAGTCATGTATGTGCACTCAAAAGTACCATCCACACTTGAAAGAGCTCTACTGAGTAAAAGTTAGGGACTAGTCATAAAAAGCGCGCGATCCGAAGCTTCTTGTTCGTGCGCCCAGCGTGCGTTTCATGCAGATGAGACGCTCAACCGATGAGCGTTTGACGCGTGTATTGTATCAACATAAGTGGCGCGCGGAAAAGGCGGAATACGAGTGTGCATCCATTTTGTTGTATGCTCGCTTCACATTACACACAACAGGCAGGGCTTTATATGTGCTTCATTCCATAAATATTCATACCATTGAATGCGTTCTGGGCACAGCAGGGCGAGCGTGCGCTTGTGGCGCTTACTACGACTAGTCCCTTACAGACAACTTTAGTATATATGTCGCAGGCAAATTCTATAATTCGTCCGTTTACAAAGATAAATACGTTTTATAAAATACCTCACGCCGATTGTAAAATGTCGTCGTTATATAATATGCCTGACATTTACCGCCGCAGTTAACAAATTGTCCCGGCATATTGTTTAAATTACTTGTCAATGTCAATGGATAGTTTATTTAGAATTAGATACCTATCCCGGCTTCTTACATTAAAAAGCAGTAAGTTTGTTAGGTTTATCTTTAGATCCCACACCTGGAAAAAGGAGCTCCGTCGCCCGTCGGCGACCTCGGAGCTGATAGCTAACATTCACGCAGCTTATGTCATCATCAATTTGCCTTCGGCAATTTGTATTGCACGTTAACATATATAAAATGACGACGCCCTTTGTATACGAACGAATTATAGAATTTGCCTGCGACATATACATACATAATACCCATATAATATGTCTAGTGACATTTAAAGTGATGAAATCTAAATATTATTCACTAGATGAAGCATGCAGCCCGCTCCATTATAAAAAATTTTGGTGAATCCCACGGGAGTGACAAATTTTTTCGGGATAAAAGTAGCCTATGTGTTATTCCAGGTCATCATCTACCCGTGTGCCTAATTTCATCCAAATCCGTTCAGTGTTTTTAAGTGATTGAGCAACAAACATTCATCCATCCAAACATCAAAACTTTCGCATTTATAATATTAATATAGATGCATGTAACTTGTTTGAGCAAATTATGTCAAAAAAGCATTGTTAGATATGTACATCTTCATTCATTTGCAGGTTCCTTGGATTGTACCATTAAACTTTGGGATTTTAGTGCAATAACTGAAGAAAGCACAAACGAGGAGACTGGGGCCAGTAATTCAACAGTTAAAGAGGATAAGCTATTGTTGCAATCTTATGCAACGAAAAATTCACCAATACGGAGCCTACATTTCACACGACGTAACTTACTACTAGCTGTCGGGTCATATGAAGGAAGCTTGTAAATTATCACTTTTTTAATTCTGCAGTGCTAACTGCCATACTTAGTAATGTTTAAATGTAACTTAAGAGATAGGTAGGTCTTGCTTGTGGCAATTTTTTTTTTTTCTTTATAAAGCTCCATAATATTCAAATTGTGACTGACATTGTTGAAGGCTTAGCACTTAGCAGCATATATAATTGTTAAATGTCTTAAAGTGTGGCAGTTATTTATATTAAAACATCTTTTTATTATTACATCTTTATTGTAATAATTGAAGGAAATAAGATCTCTCTGATGTAATAAACTGAATTATCAAATTAAGAATTGATTCATTATATCTCATTACTTGAGCTTTCATAGCTTGTTTAAAATCTTCCTTGACTCCTTTGTCTGCTCCCCTTGTCCCTATTCTCCTCTGCCCCAAATGCTGTTGAGAATTAGGTAAAATATCTAAAGCAACATTTTTTCCGTGTTCGTTCCAAATAAAACTTAGCTCTTCAAGTATATCAATGTGAATTATATAAGCTGAAAAAAGGTGATAATGAAAAATACCTTTTTGTTTAATTGTATCCATTATTTGGAGGAATATTGATTCTTCTTGTGGCCAACCCAATTGTGTCAATACCAATATGTGCCCGTAAGTAAGATCTGAATTATTTCCAGTACTCATTAAAATTCGAATAAGTAAAGTGCAAAAGTAGTGCATTAAAGCCACTTTAGTCAGTGGAAGATAGTGTAAATGCCTGTGTTTGCCTCCAACAATAAGTTCAGACTCTAATACACCCTCTGTTGTTGGTAATTGTTGCAAAGCAGCCATAATGTTTTCAATACAATTGGTAAAGTTGTGTTGGAAATAATTAATTGAAACTTTGATTGTAATAGAAACAATGTTGTTAGCTGCTGATGCTGATGCAGGTATTGCTTCATCATACCTTCCTCTGTACAATGCTAGCTCTTCAGTAAACCCATCTAACCACGGTTTAACTTGGAGTTGAGATGTCAATTTCATAAATTCTCGTGATATAACTTCATTACTATGTAAAAGCTCCCAACAATTTGCAGCCGCTTGAAACTGGGGAGCAGACACTCCTGTAACTTCTATATCACCCTTCTTTCTTTTAGTAGGAGGTGCCTCAGGATCTGATAAGGATTCTACTAGTATGTGGTTACCTTTTAAGGTCTTATGTTCATAAAGTGACCTCAAAAACAATGTAACTCCGCAATAGAGAAGTTGTCTACAATCATCACAATTTCTCAATGCCAAAAGCTTTTGAAAGTATGATTCTTTGTTAAGGCTATTATTATAATTAACTATATAGGAATCCCAACCTAATTGTCTTCCTAATAAATCTAACACACCATACAACCTTTGCCATGGGTCTGTGATATCATTCTCACTTTCATCATAAACATATGAATTATAAAAATCAATTGCCTTTACTAGTAGACGTTGCAGGAGTCTAGCTGACTCCAGTGAACTTAGCAATGGTAAAGTTTCTACCACTAGTAAACGAGCATACCGATTGTCATAAAAGAAATTTTCTGTATTTATAAGTGTTTTAACTAGACTATCGACACCCAACTGTGGAAATTTCTTAAGTAATAAAACTAATAGACGACAATGTTCCATAGTATCATCGCTATTTTCAACACTGGTTTTAAGAATAGTTAACTGTATGTCAGGACAAATATTATCAAACATCTGACTCAAAAAACTTGGTTCGTTTGATTTAAGGGCATTTGCAATAGCAGTTATTTCTGGTAATAAATCTGCAATATTTTGTCGCGACATCATCAAGGAGCTGAAACATTCTGCAGCTTCGTGTACATTTCCGGATTGTTTTTCCATCAAGTACGCTTCCAGTTGAATTTTAAAATTCGTTGGAAATAATGTTGTAGCTGTTAACATCCAGGCTTTTGCTAAATGTAAGTTAAACTTCTGTGCTTCCTTTGCTCGCATTATAATATAATCTTCATCATCGTCGGAAACTTTTTTTTCAAGAGAGGGCATTTTAATTTCTTTTTGTTTACGAATGTAAATACGTCGAGCTAGAGTTAGAAACTTATAAAAATGTATATTTACGATACTAAATCACATATTAGTTAATATTTACGCTAAAAACACTAAAAAGTGGTGAGAAGTAATTATACAATAAAAACCAATCAAAATTCAAAACAAAATTTATTTTTTCTCTTTTCTTTTATGGCAAAAGCTTAAAGCTGTGCCAATTATCTATGAGATGTGCTCAGTGTAGTGATGGTTAACTCGAGTACCTAACTCGAGTTGGGCGTAACTCGAATCCACTCGAGTTGAATTCTCTCTAACTCGAGTTCGAAAACCGACATGGAGCGAAGTTTGCCGATCATTTGAGTGAGACTATATTCATTACGTTCACTGATATTCATTCATTCATAGCAAACAAACAAGTGTCATTACATTAGATTTGAGTTTATCTTTAAAGTGCCGGTTATTATTTTAGTTTTTGCGTGTTATGCGTTGCGTACTGATTATAAAACAATTATGAGCCTGTAAATGTACCTACGTACATACTTGCATCATAATGTTAGTCTGATTTTATTTTAAAAAGACTTCTATATAATTTCATAGTTTAATTGATAGTAAAAATTAATTTTTAATAACATTTAAATAAAATTCAAGCCCAAAAATAGTTAAATAAATGATTTGATTTCAATCAATAACTTTTTTGTTTCTTTAGTTAGTAGGTATAACTCTGCCAATACATCATAAATAAATAATATAAAAAAAAGAATTGAAACGGATAAAAATATAATTTGTCTGTTTCAATTTTTTAGAGTATTTATGCAAAGCAAAGTCCATCCAGTTAACCCGAGTTACGTGGATTTTAACTCGAGTTAAATCGAGTTTTGTTTTTTCCGAGTTGGCACATCACTTATCAAAATGAGAGTCTACTATAGACTCGCCAAAAATAGCAGAATAGCAGTTGGTCTATTCGCACCGAAGTGCTAGGGAACGAGAAATGGACCAGTACGTATATATCTGTGACTTTATTTATCAATGCTTGCGTGATGTAAAAGTATACAGCGCCATCTAGTATTATAATAAAACAAAGTCCCCCGCTGCGTCTGTCTGTCTGTTCGCGATAAACTAACAACAACTGGACGGATTTTCATGCGGGTTTCACTTATAAATGGAATAATTTACGAGGAAGGTTTAAGCATATATTTTGTCGAGGTTTTGTGTCAATTTGTTGCAATATTGTTGGAAGTGTCGGAAAAATCAAGCCATCCCGGAGCTTTCATCGAAAACGCTGCCTTACCCCTTTGAGATATAACTATTAACCAAACAATGAATCGTGGAATATTCATCTTTTATAGATCTACAAAAAAGTCCGCAATGGCATCTTTTAGGGATAGTTTAATTCCGTGCTAGACAAATATTAAAATATTTTTGACACGACTTAAACGATCATCCTGCCCTAAAAGCCAGACAAAAAATCAAATTAAAAGTTTCTTAAGATATTTAGTCCGTCTACCAACCGGCCACGGAACCAGCATGATAATATAATTTAAGTTAGCTCCTGTTATTTTATTTATATAATAAAATAGCAAGCAGATATCTCTCCTAATGGAAAGAGACAACTATCGCCTATAAGCACTATAGGCACACGGATGTCAATAGTGCGTTGCTATCCGTGTGGCGGGATGGCAATGATATTTAACCAGCTACTTCACCCCCGAAACCGTAACACGACACTGACAAGCGTTGACGCTATTGCGTCAGAATTAGGTCAGGTGATCCCGAAACCCAGGCGAGATGTTACAGAACTCTACAACCTTGTAGTCATCGTTCGCTTTTTATGATCTGTCTGGGAAATTGGCATATGTTTTTTTTATAAGATAGCAAACAAGCAGATGGGTCCCCTGATGGAAAAAGTCAACCGTCGCCTATAGACACCAAAGATGTTAACGGTGCGTTGCTATCTTGTGGCCACATGCATAAGTTCACCGGCTACCTCACCCTCCAAACCGAAATACGACAGTGGCAAGCACTGATGCTATTGCGGCAGGAATAGGTAATGTGGTGGTATCAGATCCGGGCGACAACGCTAAACTCTACCACCTAGTAGCCACGATGGTAGTGACTCGCATAGCCAATTAGACGCCTTTTACGACATGCCTGGCAGAACGGCAGATGGTTTATTCTTCAAAGGAGCTGATTAAACCTAATTATGTAAGATATAAAAATAGTATGCATATCTATCAGTACAAGGAAACCAATAAAACTGCCCTATAAGGAGATAAAATACGTTTATTTCTTAAAATTTGTCAATAATAAATCGGATATGGTTAACACCATAACACAACGTTTTACATCGCTCTAATTAATAGCTCATACTGATAATATGTAATATACAACATTACCTGTGTACACTTAAGAGAACTACATGCATTAACAGTCCCACCAAAAAACAACCTTAACACCTTACGATAAAGTTGATTTATATGAATGGGTCAATCAACCGTTACAACTAGTAGCATTCAAAATGCTTTAAATTAATCGAAACATCTAGAAATAATTTGTGTGGATAAGACAATTGTTTTATATACCAAAAATGTTGGGACCCCTAAAAATCACACAATCATGAACTATGTCGATTCACGTCAGTATAGAATCAAACCGTTCCTATTGTATATACTTTTAAAGAAATTCGTTTCAGTGAAATAAGATATCCCAATGGCAAACGAACCTAACGACATTATGGAGTCAAAGACATTGGTAAAATACAAATTCTTATGCTCATATTTTATCGAAATACCGTTCAAACTGGATTATTTATACAACATGATACTACACCAACGCGAATCGATTTTTAACTAAAATTAATTGAAAAATCACAATCCTAAACAAATTCATTAAACAAAGACTATCACAAAACAGCGCAGGTCACACACACATTTCCATTAACAATAATCACTACAACGCGGGCGTTAACAATTGTCTTATACCTCACCTCGCATTCAACATTCACACTCTATACAATATACACTTCTAGGTTTTTATTCAAAATAAAATACCAAACATCGGCGACACAAATAAAATTCACAACTCAAGTGTTACAACCGAACAAACACGCATACATTCACTCACAAATAGATATAAACGACTAATGGCTAATTGCACTAACCTTGTCTTAGCTTAGGACATTCTTTATTAGCATGCTGTCACTTTCTTTTCATTTATGACAAAAAATGACAGCATACTATTTAAGATTCTCCTAACTTAACACAACGTTAGAGCAATTGGCCGTAAGAGAATCCAGACAATCAGATAGACATAAATTTGTATATATTTACACTTATACGCGAACGAATGTGTACGCAGAAAAAAATAAGAAAAATTAAACTTTTTTATATTATTGGATAGAAAATAAGCAGATGATTCTCCTTATGCAGTTATCCATCGTCTATAGACACCAGTGTTATTGGTGCGAGAGTAGTTCAGAAGATCTGAAACACATGAAAATGAACTTATTCCAAGTAGATTATCTTGACTATTACCTTCGCTTACATCTATTTAACTGCAAAAGAACCATTCAAACACTAAAGCTACATTATCGACTCCACAGCTAAGCCGTTTTGTCAACTCTTTGATCGATACTCGATACATGTCCAACCCATCCTTATAAAGCCTCCATTACTATTATATAAATGCTAATATACAGGGATGTTCAAAAATACTACTCAATTTTATAGACTTACATGCGAGTCTAATTTTACGATGGTTTTTGTTATTTATTTTTTATTTAAACAACTAACACCTAGATACAAAATAAATTAATAAGAAGTAAATGAGAAAAAAAATCTCATAAAATCAGTTTAATAAATTTGAAGGATAAGGTTTGAAGTTATAGATTGTTTTAGCGATATGAATATGTAATTTCAATACGTGGTCTCGGCTCTGACAACGAAACTGTCAAAAGTTAAGAGGTATACTCAAGAAATTAGTACAAATATGTAGTCTTTTGTGTGAATCCCAATTTCTTTGGATTCAATTCAAGGATTACGATGATTTTTGACAGATTGAAGTAAGTGGTATCTCTTCACTTTCATGCAACTATAGAAAGGCCATGGATCACTAACTACTAAAATGATTATAAAACAAGTATGCCAACAATATACTCAGTATTGCTATGAGCAGAAGTGTGAAATTTATAGAAAAAAAACAGAAATTACAACCAACTGTCCTTATAATCAATTCAATTATAATTTTAAGTAATTAATAAAGTAAGTATTTCTTACACATTTCCTAAATTGTTTTAATAGTAGCTCCATTTTAGAACCCTTATTTCAAAATAATAAGGATATCAAAATCAAAACAATATTGAAATAATACTGCAATAACGTCTTAGTCCATTAGAACTGTGATTTTATGACACTCTTTCAAAAAGGAAGGGACATAACAAGCAACAATGAATGGTACTCAAAAATATATAATAATGTACTGTAACGATTAATTTCACGAATTAAGTATTTTAAAATATAATAAAGATATTTCGTCTAACATTCATGGAAAGGCTAAAGGCGATTGACAAGTATTTTAAAACCACCCTGTATATAATAAACTAGGTGCTTCACATGCGTGGTCTTTACTATCTAGTAATAATATATAATTTAATTTTAACATAGCGCTACCATTAATATTAGTTTACAAATTTTCATTACTTCATTATACTATATATGTATAATTTATACACCAAAACCACGATATATAAATGTTGCTAATAAAATATTGTTGTTCCTTTACAATCACAAGGCTCTGTATTGCCAGCTTCCCTTACAAAAATACATGACAATTTGTTATTACAAGTGTCACATACGCATTTCAAATATTAAATAAAAATGAGGGTAATATTAAAAATATATCGTCTCTGTGGTGTGGCCTTGCCACCTATCACATTGTGGGATCGAGTATCTTCGACTAATCGTGGGTGCACTCGTTGTACCTCTGCCTACCTCTTCGGGGAGATTTTTTTTTAAAATAAAGTCACTTCCGCTGCATGAAAAAATGTTTCCAGGAGTACGCATGTGAGCATTAGGTACTAGCGTCGAGTTTCAAGTGTAATGAATATATCTGCGCTGTTTATTTATTACTTTCTTAACGAACGAGGAATATTTACATAGACGTAGTTCTAAAGCAAAAATAAATAAATAATAATAAATAAACAAATAAATATTCCGGGACAAATTACTCGAACTGATCTAACCCCAAAGTAAGCAAATTATTTGCTTGTGTTATGGGTGTTAGTCAACGATACTAATACATAGAA
>DWBA01001319.1:0-10809 GCA_018236825.1 Apodemia zela
TTCACAAGCTACGCCTCATCTACGCTTTTCGGAGTCCACCTCGAACTGCCCACGTTCACTGGATTTCCATGCAGCAAAACTGTCCCGCTCGTTCCGACTCATTGCGAACCTCAGCGGAGCGCACTCGTCCCGACTCACCGAGGACAGCGCACATTCAACTCGTCTCGACTCACCGCAGACTTGAGCACTCAAGGCACATACGCTTCACTGGCTTATTTAGATCGACCTTCGGTCTTAGGGGGGAGTACTGTAGCGGTCAAGCAATAAACAAAAACGCTACAGTTCTATTCACAGATCTTACAACCTTTTCAACGACAAAAATATTTTTTTGTTACCGAAACAGTTAAGTTTGGTTAAACCTAGATCTGACTACGCTAGTATTTTAGTCGATTAGCTAGTAATTTACTTTACGCGTCTGAACACTAAACATTTTGTTGATTGGATTAGTGCGTAATTTAGTCGAGCCGATTTATTTTTTCTTTTTTTTTTGTCGGCCAAGTAGGGCCATCAT
This sequence comes from Apodemia zela, assembly GCA_018236825.1. Taxonomy (NCBI): domain Eukaryota; kingdom Metazoa; phylum Arthropoda; class Insecta; order Lepidoptera; family Riodinidae; genus Apodemia; species Apodemia zela. The sequence continues at coordinate 512 of DWBA01001319.1, forward strand.
GTGACAATGCTACAAGTTTTCTAACTGTTTCTAATCCTATCGTTTAAGTCGAGTTTATTAGTTCATAGTAATGTTATTATTTTAGAATGTGTACTTATTAAGTCAAAATTATTAACTTAAAACTGCTGATCGAATTGGTATATATCATACATAGCGAATACAGGTTGGATGACTTGAACGCCAACTCAGTGGACGTGGTTCAAAATCTGATTTGTGGTATTTTTATTACGACATAAATTCCAATTTATTTTTTATTTTAGAGGAAAGAGAAGATTTAGCAGTTTTACCACAGCTTCGACCGCTTAATAATGTAACATTTAATGGCAAGCCTAAAGCCGACTTCCCAAAAGATGTGGAAGCGAAAAAGTATTTGCCGATAGAACAGCAGCCAATTTTAGCAAGACGAGCAACAGGTAATATTAAAACGATCTAAAAACAGTTAAATTGTTTTTTTTTATGTCAAGATAAACAAGCAGATGGCTCCCCTGATAGAAAGAGACAACCATCGCCTAGACACCAAAGATGTAAATGGTACGTTGCTATCCTTGTAGCGAGGTCTTAATGCCACATGCATAAGTTTACCGTCTACCTTACCCTCATAACCGGAACACGATAGTGTAAGCACTGACTCTATTGCGCGAACGAATAGTTAAGGCGGTGGTACCAGACCCGGGTAAAACAATGCAGAACCATACCACCTGGTAGCCACGAAGGTAGTGACTCCCATAGCCAATCGTTCGCCTCTTATGAACAGCCTGGCGGAACGGCAGATGGTCTATTCTTAAATGGAGGAGCCCGAACCAACCCGGGGGAAAATATTATAGGACGAATCTGTGAGTGTTAGATCATGTTGTTATATTACAACATAATATTATACAATTTGTTACCTGCGACTTCGTTCGCATAACCAAAAAACATTAAGTACTTCATTTTGCCGACTTGGGTAAAAAATAAAATATATTACTCCCTAGATAGTGTAGCTTTTCAATAGTTTCAAAGTTTAATCTTACGTGAGATTTTTAATATTTTACTCTGTGCTTGATTAAGTTGGATTTCTTTAAAAGTATAATTTCCTTACTAAAATTTATATTCGACTAAGAATATTGAAAAAATTCTTTGAAAAGAACCGATTTGGCCCAGTAGATTTTATGAATTTTTTACAAATTCTCAAAAGAAAGAGGCCGAAATACTGTTTTTTTATAAAATAGAGTTCGGGAGTTATCGATGAGGAAAAATTTTGAAGAAATGTTTTTTAACTTCCCGCTACGTTATTACGTTAGTACTAGTATAAGGAAGTTACTGATTTTGCCCCGATTTTCGAAAATAGAGTTTTCACCGGATGTCCATGTTTTGAGGTCCTAGGAACCTATTCCGACTATTTTCACGATGACGTCACTATGTATGTGTATGTAAACATCTCATAACTTTTGAACGGCTTAACCTATCGAAACGCGGTTGATGGTAATCGATCGTGTTTCGCCAAACTTGACTTTCTGAAAATCTGAACCAATTCAGCCCAGGGGGTTTTGAGAAATTGTGAAAAAACATCAAAATTTTTTTTGGAAAACAGTGTTTTTTTTAAATAACTTCCAGAATAATGTTCCTATTGAATACAAAAACTGTTCAACTCTTTTCCTCAAAAAACTGCGTCCAATGCGTAAATCGGATTAAAATCGGTTCGTCCGTTCGGCAGTTATCGTTGACGAAAAATTCTGAAAAAAGTGTTTTTTCGACATAAATTCGAATTTTTTCAACCATTCATTTTTTGACCTTCTGCAATATTTTAGTACATCAAAAAATTTGTTAAATGCCGTTTCAAAACTCAAAATTGTTGATTCAATTTACAGCTTTTTGAACATTAAAATTTTCTTATTTACCGCAAACTTACTTCATATTTTTAAAATAACTTTCGGACTAAGTTACCGATTGATTTCAAAATATTATCTGCTTTTTGTCTACTAACCATCGCCAAATATCGTAAATTGTATGAAAATCAGTTGATTCATTCGAGATTTACGAATGGCGAAATTTTTTTCAACATTTTTTAACCTGTACATTTTATTAGCTAATAAAATATTTTAGAGATAAAAAATTACATTGAATGCCATTTGAAAATCGATCGTAATTTGGAAAATATATATCTTTTTATAATTAAAATGCTGTAATTTTTACAAACTTTAGATTTTTGAGCTCAAAGATTTCTTAAAGAGTTCTTGCTTCCTTAAGCTTAAAATACTTCAATTTAGCGGGAAGTTCCAGGGAAGGCCTCCAGGGTCAACCGCTTTACATAATTTTATATAACTTTTTCAGATAGTCGCTTATGTACCCAAGTTAACATTTTTAGAGCTCAAAAAACTGCGTTGAATGCCGTTTGAACGATCAAAATCATATTCAAAATTTGCAGCTTTTCAATAATTAAAATAGTGTTGTTTTCAACAAACTTTGGATTTTTGATTTGCTTCGAGATTAAAATACCTCAACATGTGTTGGTCGGGGCTCCCTTTGAAGAATAAACCATCTGCCGTTTTGCCAGGCATTTCGTAAGAGGCGAAAATTGGCTATGCGAGTCACTACCATCGTGGCTACTAGGTGATAGAGTTCAGCATTGTGTCGCCTGGGTCTGGTACCACCGCCTTTCCTATTCCTGCCGCAATAGCGTCAGTGCATGTCACTGTCGTGTTCAAGAATGGAGGGTAAGGTAGCCGGTAAAATTATGCAAGTGGCATTAAGACCTCGCCACAAAGATGGCAACGCACAATTAACATCTTTGGTGTCCATAGACGATGGTTGTCTCTTTCCATCAAGAGAGCCATCTGCTTGTTTGGTATCTTATGATATACTTAGCGTGAAATTTTTTCACGCATGGTCAACCGATTTACCGATTTCCACTATGGCTCATATTTTTTTAAATATTTTAGTCGAAGAATATGCAATGGAGTTAACAGGAGTTAATGCATCGTGGGCTGAGCAAAAAGATCCTGAAAGTATGACTCTTAAAAATATTACGATGCGTGTAAGAAGAGGAAAATTATTTGCTGTTATTGGACACGTTGGATCCGGAAAAGTAAGTGGCTTAGAATACTAAAAAACTACATTTAGTACATATAAACAAAAGTTATTTAAAAAGTATTTAAATAGCTTGGTGCAAGCGGACCTAAAAGAATCTAGTAGGTGTCCAATAAACAAAACGAGACTCACAATTGAATGAGAGTTGTTAAGGATTATTTATTGTACTAATAATTGCCAATTTATTTCAATGATTCATTAGAGTAATATTGTAGTTTGATCTCCAAACTTCTTAACATAAATGCATTATGATTTATGACTTTTATTTTTTGATTTTAAGTAGATTTTTTGTAACGCGTAGGTACTGTTCTGTGCATATTACTTGTTTTGCTCTTTAACAAATCAAATCATTAATTCACACTATCTAACATCTAATTCTATTGCGTAAGCCTATACATTTAAAAATGAGTCACATTTCATATGAGTCCAATTAATTAATTGATGTATCAACGCACAGTTCAAGCCACCAGATGAATCAAACCTAAATTTGGCAATTTGAAAGTATTATATCTATTTAGTTTTCAATGATAAAACTAATCGAATTAGTCAATTGTTCAGTTTAATCAGTAAAAGTCGATAACAATCGATGCTATTCGGCTCACGGCGTGTCGTCTTAATTTTAACTATTAATTTGTATCTGCGCGTCTTTCTGGCTTCCGCAGTTCACCGCACACACCATGCAGTTTGGCGCTTCGTGCATATAATCGGTCGATTAATATTCGACCAATCATAGCGAGAAACTACTAAATCGACAATCGATTGCCCAGCAGCACAATTTTTGATTTAGCCGATTGTTTTTCTTTCAACAGTCGTCCCGCGATTTTGTAGAGTATCTAATACCTTTAAACGAGCAGTTCTTGTATAAGTATGTAAAAAAAATGTAATCTGAATCTCGGAAACGGCTCCAATGATTTTCATAAAATTTTGTATGCAATGGGTTTCGGGGGCGGTAAACCGATATATCTAAGTTTCATTTTCTAGAACTCGTCGTTTTACCTAAAAAAATACCGAGCCAAGCTCGGTCATCCAGGCACTATCACTTTAAAGTAGAAACTATTGGTGCTATTAGTAAACCTGCTTGATCATGCGTGTAGATTAACCCCCATTCTTTTGCAACGACTACGTCGTAGACGGTAGAATAGACGTGAAAATGAACGAATTCTCATATCTATTCTACGTCGTCGTCGAATGAGCGTTGACTTATGCACATGATCAAACTTGTTATTTAAATGAGTTCTAAATTAGTCGTAAATATATTTTAAATTTTCAGTCTTCACTATTACAAGTTTTGTTAAAAGAATTACCGATTCTTGATGGTCAAATTAATATAAGAGGAAGTGTTTCATATGCATGCCAAGAGCCTTGGCTATTTCCTGCAACTGTTCGGGAAAATATATTGTTTGGGCTACCTTATGACGTTTCTAGGTATAGAAAGGTAAGACATTTTTTTTGTATTATTAAAGAGACAGAAGTTTCAATAAAAATCGCTGACACATAATTAGTTACTGCTCTTATTTTGCAAAAGTTAAGTACAAATTTCACAAATTCACTTTCAATTGTAATGTTATATTGTTGCCATAGATCTACATTATAAAATCAACAGGAAAAACTAAGGATAATTTAGTAAATGAAACATTTGCTGAATTATCCTTAGTTCCTGTTGATTTAATTTTAAGTATTTTACAATGTAACACTCTAATTTCAAGTAGCGATCGCCCGCTGGTCGAAATTCGGACTTAAGATAAATAGATTTTAGTAAAGTTTTTGGTAGTTAGAATATATTAAAGTCTCTTCTAAGTTTGGCCACAGACTTTAGCCATACAACCATAAAAGTATACATGTATGTATGTTACGAATGTCAAATGATTGTAATGTGTGTCATATTATTTATTTTTATTAATTTTATGTATTTCTAATGCATTTTAAATAAAAATGTTAGGTTTTTTTATATCATAAGATAGCAAACAAGCAGATGGGTCTCCTGATGGAAAGAGACAGTCATCCCCTATAGATACCAAAGATATAAATGGTGCGTTGCTATTCTTGTAGCGAGGTCTTCTTAATGTCAGATACATAAGTTTACCGTCTACCTATCCTCCAAACCCGAACATGACAATGTAAGCACTGACTCTATTGCACCAGGAATAGTTAAGGCGGTGGTACTAGACCAGGTAGGTTTCTGCACTCCTGCGCAATGTAAACTTTGTTTGTACCAAATTATACTCTACCGATCGCGTAATTGTCGTAAAAAGAGTTACAAAGTTTTTAAGTTTACATATTAATATATAAATCGAATTATTTATACACTAAGACATCTAACACTTTTTCAAGATCAAATTCCAACGTATAAAAGTATTTGTAATACGGCTCTATTGATCGGTGCGCCGTAAGATCATAACATAGTTGAGATCATCAAGTAATCTACAATGCAAACGCTACAATACATAAAAAATCAAGTCAATCGTAAAACGCGCTATAACAATTATTTATCTTATAGCACTATATACAAGTTTCAACGCGTCTCAGATTGACTTCGGTTTCTACCTTGACTGGCTGCAAAGATCTTCCTTCTCCATCCTTGTGTGAGGTCATAAACCTCCACGGTGATGACATGACCCCGACATGATATCTTCGTAACTATCACTAACATTGTCCTAGTGTTGCTACTCTTTTAGTTTACCTATTATAAAATATATCCTACTGCATATTCTACACAGAAAATAGATAATCTAATTTTGACAGCTTCGTTTTTAATCGTAACATCAGATGCCCCGAAAAATTCTATCTATAGGTATATGGTTGACATCCGATGTACCTAATCAAACTGAGGGGTTCGTTTCTTTGTTAAATATTCATACTGCTAGGGATTTGAATTTAAAGCCAAAATGTGCTTTTCCTCGAAGCATACAAGTTAAACATTTTAAGGAGTGTTTAGGCACTTAGTAGCGTTGTTTTTCATCTTCACTTTCCATTAGGTAACAAGAGCTTCATGGCACTGACTTTGTCGTCTGTAAAAAAATCTTATAAACTAATTTTTGTTTTAAGGTATGCAAAACATGTTCTCTTCTACCAGATTTTGAGCAATTTCCGTACGGCGATTTGTCGTTAGTTGGAGAACGTGGAGTTTCATTGTCTGGTGGCCAGAGAGCGAGAATAAATTTGGCTCGAGCTATATACAGGGAGGTTAGTATTTTTGTTTAATTGGAGTGTCAAATAAAAGGTGACGGAAGCAAGACTACAAGGTTTATTTTAAATCAAAACCCAATGTCTCATGGTTCACAACTAAGAAGCGACGGACATCAGTCTTCAATGCTTCTCTACATACGTAAAAAGGCAAATCGCGCTATAACATTTACGTTTTATCTTATTTCAATGGTTCTCAGATTAACGGTCACAGGGTATCTTGCCTAGATGGGAAGATTTTTACTTTTCCATGCTTGTATGGCGATGGCGTCGTCTCTATAATCATAGCTTTTGTTATGTTATGTTATGTTTTCTACAGTGGAGATTTCTCTATCAACAATCCAATTTGACCTTCTGACCATCAGAGTCAACTGACAAACAACTCACTACCAATAGTACAATAAGTTACCTGTATAAACTAGGTAAACCACATCCACGCCTTCTGGACCCCACCTTGGACTTCTAAAATTCACGAAAACCATGTCACGTTCAATTAGACTCACTGAAAACTTCAGTGACACATTGTCGTCCCTATTGTTTGAGGACTTACAATGTGCATTGTGCATAAAGAAAGAAAGAAAGATATCAAGCACCTTCGAGTCTCCAACAATACAATATAAAGTTCAAGCAACGAAAATAGCGCCATAGCAATTATTTATCTTGTATTGGTATACACAAGTATACAAAACACGTGTTAAGCCTCTTAATTGAGAACTATGAGACACAATTAAATCTCATGAGTTATTCATAGCATCAGCAATAACGGTCTTATAAAGTTTATAATATTTTTAGGCTGACATTTATTTATTGGACGACCCATTATCAGCAGTAGATGCAAACGTTGGGCGGCAATTGTTTGAAGGATGCATACAAAAACATTTGGCTGGACGCACACGTTTATTAGTAACACATCAAGTACATTTCTTAAAAGCAGCAGACTTCATCATCGTATTAAAAGACGTACGTATCTTTGTAAGGTTTTTAATGGATACACAACTTTTTATTTACTAAAAAATTAAATTATAGTTATACAAACACAACACAAAGAGAATCATTAATTTTTTTGAATAATTTTAGGGACGAATTAAAAATATGGGCACATATGATGAACTGGTTGATTCAGAAGCAGAATTCACATCTATAAGAGAAATGGGAAAAGATAAGAAAGAAGAGGATCTTGGTGAAGGGGTAAGATGTAAAAGAAATATTTATTAAATGTACATAATAAAAGGTTCAATACTTTCTTGCAACGTACAGTTTTAAGAGGTTCTATATTTTAATATTCACAAAAACAACCGGTGGTAAAATACGTAATTTCTTCTATTTTTCTTTTAACAAAAACTCTAAGAATTTTCGCTTGATACATCTATGGCAAGACTAGATATATATAAAAAATAATTGCTGTTCGTTTGTCTCGAGAACGGCTGGACCGATTTGGCTAATTTTGGTTTTAAAATGTTTGTTGAAGTCCAGGAAAGGTTTAAAAGGAGAGAAAAAAAATTAATAATGGCAGAACAACGTTTACCGGGTGAGCTAGTATTTAATAAATACTTTTCGATCTTATGACCTCCTTTTTTAAAGTCCGTTAATTCAACAACTTATTAACATTTGTAATCTTTTTATAAGTAAACGGAACTTATTAAAGCTAATTTTGTTTGTGATTAGAAATTATTATGACAATCAATCTTAAGTTTTCAAGGATATTGGGCAAAATTTTTATTGGGCGTGGGCGAAAACTAGCGGGTGAATCTTAAAAATACTTTCACTATTAGAAACCTACACTATCCAGAAGTAATGTAGGCAAATTTTTATCCAGCTGAGCAAAAAGAAGTAATGGTTTTGGGTCACGAGAATGTAGTCGCTGTTAGTTATCAATATTTATTTTATATCATAGTATAGCAAATAAGTGGATGGCTCTCCTTGTGAAAAGTGAAACTGTCGCTCTGTGGACTACAAGTATATAAAATCAAGTTCCACTTTCGTGACTGCCTGGCAAATGGTCTATTCCTGAAAAGGAGCCCGGACTTCGTTTTTTGCCTTCTTATTACAACCAATGAGGTAAGTATTTTATTGCAAATCATCGGGAATTATTCATAGCTTTTCTTGATAACCTTTACTTATTAAATACCCAAATAATTTTGTTCTCACTCACAAAATAGTATATAAATCATTTTATTTATCAACATAGTTATCTTATCTGGTTGTCGTTAATCGTAAAACTAATTTACAGACAACGTTTGAAATGCCTACTTATGAATAAAGTTATTCATTCCAGATTAGGAAATATATCTATGTATTGCTAGTGCTATTAGGAAATATATCTATTTATTCGTCCATATACAAATGGCGTCGTTAGCTTTCATGGATAAATACGTATAAGTCGTTTTAGAAAATATCTTACGCCGAATGTAAAGAGTAGTAATTTTATTACATGCATGACATTATCGCCACCGTTAACAAATTGCTACGGCATATTGTTCAAATTAATTGTTATACATATAAATGGATAGTTTATTTAGAACTAGAACCCTACCCGACTTCTTAGATTAATATGAAATAGCTTTGTTAGTTTGCTTTTGACACACCTGGAAAAAGGACTTTACCTTCGGTAATTTGTGTTGATCGTTTACGTTTAAAAAATGACGACGGCATTTGTACGTTCCTTCGACACTTTTCTATACGTATAAAAGGCCAGGATGAGTAGGTACAGGTTAAGGTTAGGCGTAATATTTATTTAGTAATTTTGTTTAGGATGTACGCAGACCTCTACTACAGCGAGAAATTTCCAAAATATCTGTGAGAAGTGAAGAAAGACCAGATCAAGAAATAGAACAAGTATTAGAAGCAGAAGAAAGATCTAAGGGCAATATTAAGTTTGAAGTTGTTGCGAAATACTTTGAATCCGTAAACTCTTGGTGCATTGTGTTGCTGGCTATCTTGTGCCTGCTCATTACACAACTTGGTGCCACTTTCTGCGACTACTGGCTGAGTTTCTGGTAATGTATTATCTACTTTAGAAATTATAATAGGTACACATGTATCCCGTAGTAGTTCAGGCCTTCTTTGAATAAACCATCTGCCATTCTTCCAATTAGTTCGTAGGAGGCAAATGATTGGCTGTACGAGTTATTACGAACGTGATAACTCGGTGGTTAGAGTTCTGCAGCCCTCTCACCCTGGTGTTTTACCACCTTTTTTGGGTGCCTTATCTTTTCCTGTCTCAATAGCGTCAATGCATGTCGTTGTCGTGTTCCGGTTTGGAGGATAAGGCAGCCCGTAGACTTATGCATCAGGCGTTAACATATTTAGTGTCTATAGGCCATGGTTTATCTTTCCAACAGGAGAGTCATATGCTTGTTAGCTATCGAATGATATATAAAAAAATCTGTTAAGCGGTTGACCCTGGAGGCCATCCCTGGAACTTCCGGCCAAATTAAAGTATTTTAAGCTTAAGGAAGCAAAAACTATACCTACGAACACTGAGCTCAAAAATCTAAAATTTGAAAAAATTACAGAATTTTAATTATGAAAAGATAAATATTTTTAAAACTTACGATCTATTTTAAATTTGCAAATAGCATTCAACGCAATTTTTTATCTCTAAAAATCTTTTATAAGCTAATAAAATGGGTAGATAAATGACGAAAAAAGTTTCAAAACATTTTTCATAAAATTTCTCCATTAGTAAATCCCGAATGAATCAACCGATTTTCATGCAATTTACGATATTTGACGCAGATTTTAAGATAAAAAAGCAGATAATATTTTGAAATCAATCGGTAACTTAGTCCAAAAGTTATTTTAAAAATATGAAATAAGTTTGCTGTAAATAACAAAATTTTAATATTTGAAAAGCTCTGTAACTTTTGAAATCTTGATTCGATTTCGAAACTTGAAACAGCTTTTGACGAAGTTTTTAAGTACTAAAATATTGTAGAAGCTCCAAAAATGATTGGTCGAACAATCTCGGATTTATGTCGAAAAAACACTTTTTTCAAAATTTTTCGTCAACGATAACTGCCGAACGGATAAACCGATTTTGATGCAAT
>DWBA01001320.1:0-10809 GCA_018236825.1 Apodemia zela
AGAGTGATTCAAGAGGAAGGTTTATATGTATATATTGTACCCGTGCGAAGCCGGGGCGGGTCGCTAGTTTATTATATCTTAACTTCCTTTTAGTTTTTTTTTATATATCATAGATTGCAAACAAGCTAATAGTACTCCTGATTGAAATTGAAACCTATAGACACCAAAGATGTTAATCGTGCGTTGTTATCCTTTGGTGAGATGGCAATGCCACATGCATAAGTTTATCAGCTACTTCACCCTCCAAACTGGAACATGACAATGACAAGCATTGACGCTATTGCGGCGGTAAAGTGCCGGTACCTCTACAACAGTAGTCACGATGGTACTGACATATAGCCAAGCGCTCGCCTTTTAAGTACTCTCTGACAGAAAGGCAGATGGCCTATTGTTCAAAGGAGATCCGGACTAACACGGGAAAAAATATTGAAAATGTTCTAATCCCAAATTTTATCCATATTTCAGTTCGGGTACGGGTTTCAATGACGCTTTCAGATTTGGAGGATAAGGTAACCGGTTGACTTGCACACGAGGTCTAACAACTATGCCTCGCCAGTGACAATGCATCTATATTACATTATTTTAAACATCTTTTTGTGTTACAAATGTTTTAATTAGACGGCTGACACACATACAGACTGATTTATTTCAGAAATTTTCGCATTCATCTATGCTGTGGAATTTTATTATGAGGAAGAGAGGCCGATATTGATACTTTTTTTGCAGAAGAAAGCCATACGCGCACTATACATATAATTTGAGCTTAATAAGAGTTATTGAAACAAATTAACCTTATGACTGTGACTAGTCTATATATGTATTTACGAAAATATATGTTATAATATTAAACAATGTATGTTAGGAAAAATATTCATATATTTCTCAAAAACAAGAATTTAGTTAGTGGTAATACCAGGAATAAGAAGACTTAAAAACGTCAATATGTCTGATTGGTTCTCGTATATGGTTCTTTCTCGAAAAAATCACCTCCTTAAACGAGAAAAATTTTAAGATTTGAGCTAAAATTTTCCTATGTCAGAAAGCCTAATATAATTTAAATGATTATAGTAGTGACAATAATGTTAATGTTAATGTTAATAATAATTTATTTTGATTTATTATAATAGTTTTGACTTCTTTTATACTATTTATATTTACCTGATATTATTTTGATATAATTTATATAATTACTTTTTTGACATTAACTTTACGAATCTATTTTATTAATTCAGTCTCATGACAATTAGTTTATTTTCTATTTATTATTCTAATAATGTTTATTTTCTTTAACATTATAACATAATTTACAAATATATTTTCATAATCAACCCGCCACACGAATACCAACGCTCCATTAAAATCTTTGTTTTTTATAGGCGATGGTTTCTTTTTCCATCACGATAGCCATCTGATTGTTTGGTACCAGGTAGCGTACCAGGTACCGTACCTGTCATGATAGCGGCAGTGCCTTAATGTCGCATTCAGTCTGGACCCGGGGGAGACAATGCAGAACTCTACCATCTATTAGCCACGATGGTAGTGACTCATATAGCCAATCTTATGCCTCTTACGAACTGCCTAGCAGAGCGGCAGATGGTCTTTTTTCTAAGAGGGGAGTGCGGCTCAACACGGGGTAAAGTAGTAAGTAATGTAAATCTATTAAAATAAAATTTAAAGAAAAACAATGTATTACTGTACATGGCTTTGAAAAATAGGAAAAAGGTACTCAGGATCTTATTGAGAGTGTCATAAATAAACTAAATGAAACTGAAATAAGACTAGAAAATATAGAATTTAATTTATAGAATTGAAAAGAAAAAAGAAAACATGGACAGTCCAATTCTTATAAATATACTAGTTATGATAAATAAAAAGTAACCAAGGAAATACACTTACATGACAAATCGCCTGCAAAACCAAGAAAAGTATTGCAATTACAACTAACAGGAGAGTGAGAAAAATATGCCTTAATAAAATTCGACAAAATCATTGAACAAATGGATAAAGAGAAGAAAGCAAAAAAACGCTCTATATCAAAATCTACAGAAACTATTGTTTTTGTCAGTGAGAAAATTATAGCTCCAAATAAAGTTAAAATGATGGATGTTTATTTCATATACGAGTATATTCGGCTAACCATTGGTCACATGACTACTATACCCTTAGGAACGAAATTCAATCTGGCAACAATCTGAGACGCAAGAAAAAGAAGCACTGCGTTTAGATTAGCGAATTCAAATTAAAATCCGTCTTCATTAAGATAAAGCGATGTAGCAGGTTTAACAATGTACGCAAGTCGATATCGATAATTTTGAAGACTTTTAAACAAGACAAATTGAAATGTTTTTCCTGTAAATTGTCAAATAAAGGTATGGTACATTACTCATTATCTAAATTTTAGGCATATGATCTAGTTATACTTGGTATTACTTTACTTTTTAACTGGTACGATGAAACAGCATAATCGGAAACAATTGAACACCCAAACAATAAATAAAGAACGAATATTCTTACATTTTATTCATTGCGCTTACGTTACTCAATGCAGTAATTATTCGTATGGCTCGGCGGAACCTATGAAATTATCTTAATTTATATTTCGTATTATTTTTATCATCAACCTGTTGTTAATCTCGTCTAGTCCCAGTGTTTAGTTGCCTTTCTTATCTTTAGTTTCTACTTGGGCCGATCTAGAGCATCTTCTAAAGTAATAACATTAAATCTCTCGGTTTCTATCATATCATTCTTGGTTCCTTAAATATCATTCTTGGTTTCCGACAATTACAAACATTTGTGTGATGAGCATACATGTTTGTATTTCTGGGTTCGGGTTTTTATTATGTATGCTACAGTAATTATATATGTATTTCTATGTATTAGTATCGTTGACTAACATCTTTAACACAAGCAAATAATTTCCTTATTTAGGTTATTTATTATTATTATTTCGTCATTCCAGCATCTTCTGGACCTTTCAAAAAAACTTGTTACTGTCGCTATTGTAATAATGTATTGAGTGCTGTCATTAGTGAGTTCTTAGAATACGTTTAGTAGTGAAATGGCGGTTTTTAATGCAGTGATGTATGTGGCGGCAGATAGAGTCGGGGCGGTACGAGAGGAGCGAGGATTTCGCGGTGGTGATCCAGCCGTTCATGCAGCTGTTCAACGCGCCGCTGCCGCCGCGGCCGCCGCTGCCGCTCGTCATCCACCAGTCCTACATCACCCACGACTGCTTCCACTTCTCGCAGAAGGGCCACGCGCTCGGTATCTTTATACACACCTATTATCGTTTAGATCTTTCTTGTTTAGAATTTATCTCTTTTTGAAGATGTGATAATCTATCATTTATCGGTATTAATCTATCATACGTTATTGCGGAAATCCTTAATTTGTGGAAGAAATTGTGGTTGTTTAATTTTCATCTTATTGCGTATTTTTATGAGTGCCTACTATAATTTAACTGAGACTAGAAGAGCAACCAACTAAAGGAAAAACTCACAAAAGGTACGACAGCGGTACATTTACTTTTGTAGAAGAAAGGACCTTCCGCGACATTTACTGCACTCCACTCGATTGTTCGCTCTTCACACTTCGTCGCTGATTGAAACTGTAGAAAGTGTAGTGGACGGGGGAGAACTAATCCACCGCTAGCATCTTCTTTAATATCGCTATTATGTTTCTTCATTTGTTCGTTGCCTTTCTGTGTTCATTGACACTGCAGTAGTCACACAATCCACGGAAAATTGTAAATTATTTTTCTTTAGAAAATAGTTTATTTGTTTTTATCCTAGATAGAATTACTTAAAGGACGACCTAATGCTTGAAACTATTAAGTGATGGGGTTAACTATTAAGTGATGCGGGCATCTAGTTATAGTACTATCACATAACCTATTCTGTGTCTTCTCTGAATATGGCTGTCTAATAACTTCATGTCCCTTCTACATACATGGATAGGAAGACAAAATTAATCTTTTCGGGTCAATAAAAAATAAGAAATTAAGGTAATTAATTTTGCAACTTTTAGTAAACTCTCATACGTGATATCTGCAATATCACTGAAATAATTAAAGTAGTGAAAGAAATGGAACAAACTCACAGAAGGTCTGGAAAATAATCAAAACCTCGGAGGTATAACTGTCCTTCCTTCCACCACACATTCCACTAAAAATGACTCACATATTATGTTCTGAACGCACGATTCTCTTCGTTACCGAAGCATCTTAAGGAGAATCGAATAACACTTCACTCAACTAGATTGGCGCAGTACTTAAAGCAGTGACAATTGAAACGTACGTTTTGTTTGATCTGCTGACGTGTTAAGTGTTGTGGACGTGAGAGGACATCTGTGCCTCTGAGGTCTTCTTTATTGTTCGGCCCTTCTTGCACTACTTTTTCTGTTTCAGTGGCAGCTTAGAAATTACATAATATGTTGTTTTAAACTAACGCGTTTCACTATCTTTTTTAAAAAGTAAACATGTTAGAAACGTCTTTAAAGTTCGACTTTTAGAACACTATGCATTAATCGTGGTGTACACGTTTTTGACTCATTTCCTTTTTTTAAATCACATATGAGAATTCGTGGAACGTTGTTAATTAAATTACCTACTTTATTTTTTTTTCTTAAAGTTATGGATTTCCGCAAAAGAACGCTTGTGAATCAATAAAAAACAAATTTGATGTTTACTCATGTAAAAAATCCATCAATCTCGTTACCTAGAATTAAAGTATTTGTGTTTTTTCTATTATTTTTTTTTAAGTTTCAATTTACAGACATTTTACACTAAATTTAATTTTTACAACAAAAAGCTATTGAAAAAATCATCGTCTTGGACCATGTCCATTTATCACCTCATCAACACACTTGCTTTGTATTAATATTCTATGCTAGCTTAAAGTTTTAACTTAAAAACACATTCCAGAAACATCTTTTATTTAGTTTTTTATCTTAATAAGGACAACACGAGTTTCCAAATATTGTGAGTATGATACCCACTTGGCTTATTTTAAATTAAATAATTAATGCGTTAAGAAAAATTAAAGGCACATCACAATTTCAAATCTCTCCTGTGTGGGACAGTCTTATAGAAAAATGAGGTATTAATGTGGTAATCACAGAACAGCTGGTAACATGATATTTGTTCACCGTGTTTCAGCTGCAAATCTCCTGTGGAACAATCTGCTCGAGCCAGTCGGTAACAAGTCGGAATCCGGTCCTCCAGTGCTGATGAACTCCTTCAAGTGCCCCACCCGGAACGCGCCCTTCATCTTCACCAGCAGAAACACTAAAACCTTTCTGGAGACTGGGCAACAGGAGGGTGCTTTTGATACGTGACATTTTATGTAGGTTCGCTTGCATCAGACTATTTAAATACTTTTGAAATGGCTTTAATCCTAATAAAGTTCAGTTTTATCAAACCTGTATCAAAAGTTCTTGACGTCGACTCTACTTTTAGAGACGAAAGTGTCAAATTGTCTCCCGCCTAAATTGATTAGTGCACTTGTTTTAATTATTTTGCACATGCGTAAATATAGAATTTTATATTAAAATTTCAAAACCTCTTTAAATGTTAAACGTCACTATTTTAAAATGTCTTTTAGTTTAATAATTTTAAATAACTTACAGAGCTCTCCAGCTTTGATAAAATAGTATACGCACCATGGAAGCAAAGTATAACTTTGCAATCCGTATTATCACCGTGTGATATTATCACCCTCGCCTTCGGGCTAGCTACAATGTCATATTTTCCTCTCTAGTTGCGTAGCATTCTATTAAAAAGTATTTAAATAGTTTGGTGCAAGCGGACATTATAGTACGTTTTACCTCGCAAACTCGCAACATTTTGTAAAATATAATATATAGGTGAAGGTATTCCATTGTACAGTAGGTAAGATATGACATATCGTCGTCGTTGGCACTTGGTGAAATAGTACAAGTACGGTAATTATAGATCTTGCAATGGCCGAAATAAGCTGCTATTCAGGATAGAAAAACATCAACGCGCACGTATGTAACAACATTTTTATACAAAGGTAAGTACTAAGTATGTAATAATGTAACTGATCAATATAACTCGAGGAAAAACAATAGGAAAATATAAGACGGTGGAACCTAACCCGGGCGAGACGTTGCAGAACTCTACCACCTAGTCAGTAGTAACGATACTGCCCAATCGCTCGCCTTTTACGAGCTGCCTGGCAGGAAGACGGATTTTTCAAAATGAGCCCGAATCACGTTTTATAAACCTTATTTAGTCTTATCCAATTATAATTGGTCGCATAATGTAAATATTATTCCTAGTTTAGATATTATGGATGTTTCTTTCTGAATAATTTCTCCAGTCGTCTTAAAATAATCATTACAGTGCATCTGCTGAATAGTGAATACACATCGAGTAGTTTATGAAAATACTCTCGGTTACGCCAGAATACTTATAGTTATTTTTAGTTTTTCTCCACTTGACAACTTTTCTAATATAGTTATTTTTAGTTTTTCTCCACTTGACAACTTTTCTAATCTAGATAACAATGATTTACGTCCTCTTTGTAATAATATTCTTAATGAGTGCCTTTAACAGCTGTCTTTTTAAAAGTAAACATCGTACTCACAAACTACTTGATATCCTTTGCTCTGTTTTTTTTATCCTTGTAATGTGACCGTATGTATCGGTTTATGTCTTGAATTTCGCGCTTGTGTAATCATTTATTTACTAAACTGTAAAGCTATATTTGCCTTTTTACTATAAATATATTTGTGTGGTCTGTGAGAGATAGCTTTTCGCTTATTTGAGAGTAATATATTCTTTATTGTGCTAAGCCTATACATCGGATAGCTGTCACGGCGTCTCGCTATAAAACTATTCTTCACCTTTCTAACAAAATAAACAATAATTACACTAATTTATTGTATTATGTAACATTTTTGGTACCAAAGTCAACTTTTGCTCATTTAATTTTAAGATTAACTATGTTAGTAGTGAAAAAGTCATGAGAACCTAGTATGTATAATGTAGTTAATATTTAGTTGTTTCTCGTCTAGTTGTGAATTCGCTGCCAATAATTATTGTGTATATTAGAGAAGTTTCGCTTATATACAAACTACGCGTAATTCGAAATATACATACCTATAGGTAGTTGTCCGGTAATTGCAGTTGCTGAGACATTCAATTTCTAAATAAATATCATAGCACGTAGATTAAAGTTTATTAACCTTAAAGTTATTTATTTTGGTCAAGATGGGTTAAAATAAGATGAAAAATACGTAAATACTTAAACAGTTTAAACCTATTTTCAAAGTAGCTATCGTCCAAATTCATGATCATAGCATAAACACCTAACTTAGTATTTTATCTTCATATATAAAACACAAATTAACTTAATATCTTCGGCTAATTGTGGGAGCGCTGGTTGTACCTCTGCCTACCTCTTTGGGGATACGAGCGTGAAGATACTTTTTTTTGTTTCTATCTTTGTCTTTGACTTTGAAACCATCCAACCGATGAGCCCCAAATTGGTTTCATTTGAAAATACGAATACGAAAATGGTTTTCGACCGCTGCTGCTTACCTGACTATGCAAAAGGAAGTATTGTTTTTAGGTCACGTGAACGAAGTCACCAGCAACAGCTAGTTATGATATAATAAATAGATAAATTCCACGGATTACGTGGATACGCCTTTCAAGGAAATTTCATAGTCTGTCAGTGAAGCTTGCGTTTACCCACACCCAGAAATACAGAGTTAATACTTATCAACTCATTCGGCACGATAAAATAGTACGTGGCTTATTTCTATTTTTTCACGATATAATAAAGCTACAAATTTATGAAACTTTTGACAGTGATAGGAGCAAGCTCCCTTCCCAATGCCGTGTCCATTAGTATTTATGTGGTCTGTGGTGAATTCAAATAAATAACAATCATTAGAATATCTTATTAAATAATTTAATCAAAGAATGGTTCATTCTAATTTTCATGTAGGGAAGTTTTAAAAAAAAATCTATGGGATTTTATCACGTTTGTGTAGCAGCAACCCCGTGGCTCTAAAAACACGTAAAGCTGCTGATCATTTTTATCCCTAATAATAATATGACTGGACAAATTACACGACTTGATCTAACCCTAAAGTACGATACAAATACATAAAATTACATATATAAATAAATAAATATCACTGGACAAATCACACGAATTGATCTAGCCCCAAAGTAAGCAAATTATTTGCTTCTGACACGGGTGTTGGTCAAAGACATTAATACATAGAAATACACATATAAATACTCAAATATATTTAATAAACACCCAAACCCAGAAATACAAACATCCATGCTCACCACACAAATGTTTATCCCTGCCGGGAATCGAACCTGGGCCCCATCGATTCGTAGTTAGGTTCGCCAACCACTCGACCGACGCGTGATAATACCAGGCGGTCAAGTGATAGTCATTAAATTTGGCAACGTTGACATCTATGATCACCACTTATCTCACCTACCGGTGGTTCACTCACCAGTGGACCAGTGTTTAATAAACTTTGATTCATAATAATATAGCTCGAAGTCTGTTGCTAGTTAAAGCTAAACAAACGATAATCATAATAATTTCTTAACGCAGTAAAACTGCAGCAACCGAAATCCCATTTCCTGTATCTCCGGAACCCTGGATCAGATCTTCACGAATTAGGAAATATACCCCCAAACAAAAAACGAATTTTCTAAATCGGTTCATAAATGACCGAGTTCTGAGGTAACAAACGAAAAAAACATACAGCCGCCCAACAACAACCTCCTCCATTTGGGAAGTCGGTTGAAAGTTGTAGTATAGGTGTGGTTCTAGGGTTCACTACCTTATTCGTTAGGGAACCGCCGTGGCGATATTTATTTACTTAGTTGTTAGGTACCTGCACGAGATTGAAAAGTCTCTTTTACCCTGTATTTATTAAACATTTTCTTATAACATTTCCTTATATTTTGACAAATACGAGGGTAAAACTGAAAGTTCTTAGAAAATCATAAACACCAAATTAGCAAGTCGTTAGTTTTATTTTATTTTCGACTGTCAATTTGCCGCCAAAACTTAAAACAAATGACAATGAATGGAATACATATTACATATGTATTCATAAAAATATTGGCAGAGTTCCATTTTCAAAATTTAAACTTATTTTTTTATTATATTGCTTACATATAGCCAGTTCTAAAAATTTTTAGTTTAACCCTCGTATAAGGAAACATATTTGAAGCAACGTCGTCTCATTGTAGCTATTGTAGTAAAGTGCGAATGGTACATTATGTCCTGTAAATATCGGTAATTTGTAAATAAATTGTACATAGTACTTTATGCTTCTCGTATTGTGAGGGTAAAGAAATTGTATTTATGTCATTCTCCTATAACTTTCCTTGTACATAGGTACTAGTTATACCGTCTATGTGTGATGTAAAGGTAATAAAGTCATTTGTTCAAATTATATTTGTTTTTTATTTCAATTAATTATTCGACTCACAAAAGTATAGAGATAATCCTCAACAGTGGCATGAAGATTGGTAGTGGTGTTAACCACGTTAAGCTGTCAGTCGCGGTTGTCGCTTGGAACAACGAGCAGTCATTGAGGTAAGTAAAACATAGTGATGAGCTTCACAATCCATGTTGCTACCCTAACAAGTAACAGTCAGATTTATCAAAGCCGGCTCTACCACATTTAGCCACACTACGGGCCATTGTGCGCATTTAGTATGATGGCTAATCCTGTCAACCCAGTTCCTTCCAAAAGTTCCTGACAGTATGAAGGTGCTCAAACATCTCGACATACGTAGTCCCATCCCTGAGAAACTGAGCCCTTAGGTAGTTTAGCTCTACGCACTCTGATAGCACGTGGTACGGTGTTTCCTCACTGGTTAAGCGCGCTCTACATAAGGGACTCTCTAGTCCATCGGGTGCATGTGTTTATTCATTGGACAATGTCCTGTTATCAGACCGTACCGTACCTACCGTACAAACCGGTGCGTTAGTGGCCTTACAGTTTAATCTACAACGCAATCGAACTATGTATGGTATCGCGCATAACATTTAATTAATTAAGCTATCGTCCATGTGATCGCCTCTGAGGTCTAGTGGTCCGGTGTCCAGGGTTCGATTTCCAGGTCGGGCAATTCAAAAATGTGTTTTTTTCAGTTGTCATAAAAACAACGTTTGCGATAGTTTTGCCACCTATCACATTGTGGGACTAAGTATCTTCGGCTAATTGTGGGTGCACTGGTCGTACCTCTGCCTACCGCTGCGGGGATGCGGGCGTGAAGATACTATCGTCGATGTTGAATATTTGCAAACATCACTTGAAAATATTTGCGCAGTATTATTTAACAGGCACTATATAGTAGAAACTAATGTTTTTAAAGTGGCCGTTTGAACGTTTAATTTAATAATCAAAGTATTTTTATATTCAAATGTAACAGTCACTTTTAAGAAATATACAATTTGTGAAAAATACTATTTAATGATTTTACTCCAAGAGATGCGTGCTCTTTTCATAAAGGACGTAAAAAACGGAAGGGCTTAAGAAGAGCCATGTATACCATAACTAATGACCATGCATGCCCATGGGCGCCGGCAGCAGGGTGCAAGGGGATGCATTTGCACCCCCCTGGCAGGAAAGAAAATACGTAGAAAAACTAATTTTTTTTTATTGAGTTACTGTTTGAATCTATATTAATATTATAAATGCGAAAGTTTGGATGTTTGGATGTTGGGATGTATGGATGGATGGATGGATGGATGGATGGATGTTTGTTATTCAATCACGCCAAAAAAACTGAAC
>DWBA01001321.1:0-10808 GCA_018236825.1 Apodemia zela
ATTGCATCAAAATCGGTTTATCCGTTTGGCAGTTATCGTTGACGAAAAATTCTGAAAAAAGTGTTTTTTCGACATAATTTCGAAATTTTTCGACCAATCATTGTTTGACCTTCTGCAATATTTTAGTACTTAAAAATATTCGTTAAATGCTGTTTCAAAATTCGAAATCGAATCAAGTTTTCAAAAGTTGCAGCTTTAAAATAAAGAGATTTTTTGTAAAACAATCATTCACAGCCTGTGGTGGACACCCTTTGTGAATAGTTGCAGATAGCAGAGATGTAATGTAATATGCACACGTTTTCCAAATACGTATTACGCAATCTTCCAAAACTCGAGTCTCCTGTTCATTCCAGATTGCGAGGTAAATGTTAACTGAATCAGGAAATATTGCTTCCCCATTTTAGTCCGAGTCCCTATCGATAAATAGACCTGCTGCTATTCTACCAGGCAGTTCGTCTGAGGTAAAAGATTGGCTATACAGATCACTGCCATAGTGATAGAATTCTGAAGGGTCTCGTGCGGGTTTTAACCTTACCTACTCCTGCCACAGTAGCGTCTATGCTTAGAAGTGTCATGTTCCGGTTTAGATGGTAAGGATGGTAAACCTATACCAGTGATATCACCGTTTGTCACACGGATACATAGAATACATTTTTGTCAGTATAAACATAAAAATCTTTAATAATCTATATGTATTCCTTACACCTATGTATACAAGAGTCGTAGTCTCAGTAAAGTTACAAGTGTAACTTAGCTTTATGTAAACTTATAACAATAACTTGTTAGAGGCAAGTTGTTCGAGAAGCATCTCGATATAAGTTGACGAGTACTTAAACAACTAAGTTCGGTTGACCACTAATAGTTATTTCTCAGGAAAGGTTATTGAGACATTACTCTATTCTCATAATGAAATTATACTTAATAAGTATTAAATCGCTTTCCTCATTATTGTATTGATACCGTTCTTGTTTAGAAGTAAGTAATAGATTCAATTTGCTCGTCGAACAGTTAAATTTTGTAGCATAAATTAGCAAATAATTAAGTAGTAGTCGCCCGTGTTTATCCAGGTTTTACTGCTAGGCATGTTGTAAAAGCCAAGAAAAGGCTAACGTGTCCCTAAAACGTTTTGATAAGTAGGTGGTAGAGTTTTGCATAGCCTCGCCCGGGTTTTGGTACCACCGCCTTACGCATTCCTGTCGCAATAGCTTCGGTGCATGTCGCTGACGTGTTCCGGTGTACAGTGTAAGGTAGCCGATAAAGTTACGTATTTGCCATTCCTTTACTGCCACACGCCTAGCAATGCACAATTAAAATCTCTGGCGCTGTTTCTTTTTTCCATTATTGAAACATCAGCGTGTTTGTTATCCTGTCATGTAAAAAATGACAAAAGACAACTATCACACATAAAAAATAATTTCCAAGATTAATATAATATCTAGATCTTTTCGGTATAATCCTCGAAAATCAAAGTTTTCATTACAGTTCGGAAATTGGTGTTGCATCAACACTCGCACCTTGGAAAGAAAGAAACAAAGAGTCTTTATTTGCAAGAATATGGATGTTAAAAGTTATTAAAAAAGATAAAGATGCTAGCATATTCCACAAGTACGAGTATATATGGCGCGCGATTATTACATGTGTATGTTAGGTTACAAATACTCGTATATACGTGATTTATTTATACATATCTGTTTAACTATATTATTAATTATATTAACTATTTAAGAATTTTCTAAAAACTTTTTTTACATTAAAATATATGTTATTCAAAAATTCAAATTCAAATAATGTTTTATTCAAATTAAACCTTACAGGCACTTTTGACGAGTCGATATTTTTTTATAATTACAACCGGATCGGGACCCGGCCACACATTTAGAAGATCCGGTGGAAAAACTCAGCAAGCTTGACTTTTTTTTGACGCATTCACGTTTTTAAATCGGACCAAAAAACGGAAAGGTTCTTGTTAAGATTTATCAGCCGTGTAAGTAAAAAAATTAATATACCTATTCAATGTACAATATTAAGCATTAGATTGGTGTGAGAAGCAATAATTAATATCACGCCTTTATATCTTTTAAGTTTATTAATTTTTTATACAGTTTTGTTTTAATACATTTATTAAATTGATTTATTGGTAAATTTCTTATATCTTTAGAAATCTTATTGTAACCGCATATGCGTATACACAGTCTTATTTATGAGTTACTTATTCTGTGGTGACGACATATTTATATTTATAAAATAGAGAAATTTTTAAACATTTTGGACATTAGGTAAGGCGATGGAATCAAACCCAGGGAAGAACTTTAGCACCTAGTAGCCACAATGGGCGTGACGAGTTTGGTCTCGTTTGTCTTTAACAAATTATCTTGCAGGAAGACAATCTATTCTTAATAGACTATCTTTTCGTTAAACAGAGCCCAGATCAACACGGGTGAAATGGAACCTCAAATGAGGTACAGTTCGCTTTGCCTGTCTTTTGCAAGGAAACCACCGTGATGACACACATACATAATTTATATTCGCAACACATAAAGATTCGTTTTTTAAATCTTTTTGAAGAAAGTGAATAATGTGTTGACAAATTTTCAATTGTTATTTTCAGTTATAATAATAGAAGTTTCGGCTATCAATTCAAGAATAATGAAAGCGCTAATATTTATTGCTACTGAAATAAAATGTGAAAACAAACAGATCTAATGTGAGAGTAATTCGACATCTCCGAAGTTCTTTTAGATATTAACATAAATACGGCATAATGGAGTAAAAACTTTTTCAATAAAAATATCCTATTTTTTTCGTATTGTTTTAAAAGCTTTTATATAAATTACTATGTTATCTAAATATTCTTCAAGAATAGGAGTTATTGATAAGTTAGTTTAGTAATTAGTTGTTTTATTCGCATATTTAGAATATGCGAATTAGTAAGTATCATATACATAATATTTGCAAGAAAAATAATCATGACTGTGACCAGTAACAACATCTTACAAGTCAAATTCACTTTTTATTGAGACTATTCGAAGTAGGTCAAGTTGCATCTATTTACTCCATGTCTGTGGAGTACCTCTTGTCGTAGACTGAACTAAACGAGTTGTAATTATGTTGTCCTTCCTGAGAGAAAAGCATTATCACCTCATTGGCCTAGCGTTAAGAGTGTCGGTTCTTTTCAGATCAGGTAATTAGTTCTAATCCGTAATAAATCAAATATTTTTGACTATTCGAACGTTGCTAAAGGATAGTATAATAAATAATTCCTACGACTAGTCTATCCCATTGTGTGGGGTGACATTAGAAAGGTTATACAAAAATGTTTGTGCGGGTATGCAGGTACATGAAAATCGTTTTTCGATTCAAGGACCTGTTTACGTAAGATACGCCGTGACTTTTAACTTATTAACATTTGAAGTTATTTTTTATAGTCAATCCCCTTCCCCTCTACCCGCCAGTTAAATAGTTGTTTCTAGATTTGAAGAGAAGACTATCACAGCCCTACAAGTTAATAATAATCGACTAACATGTAAAAGGTACTTGAGGAATTAAAAACAAATCCAATTAAAGCTTACGTAATTAAGAAGTTAATGTGTAATTGTTTCGTCTATTACTACAAGTCTTTATTGTTCGTAGCCCGACACACTTTTAATTTTTATAAGCATATAAAACAGCAGATTACGTGATGCTAAGCAGTCCTTGTCGTAAAATAAGTTCAATACTATTTCGTTTTAGTAATCGCATTTTTTAGGGAAAGCAAATTTTGAAGACCATTTTGAGATTAGTCACCATAACGAGAAAGGCTCGCTAGTGAATGATAAATGGCTGAAAACATTTTGTATCTGCCATACGGTTCTTATTATACAGCTAGTAAATTACACAAAAAATCTACGTTCCTAAAGACTGGGAGGCTCTCCACTTTTGCATGCCATGCCATTTTTTGGTAGAATGTTAGTAACTATGAATTATTTGTTATAATTTTTAATAAATATATTCTTGCAAATAAATGATTATTCTTTTTTTTCCTTTAACTGTCTGCATCTTTAAAAATATCATTAATACATACTGCACGTTGTTGCAAATTGTCAAATCATCCAGATTAATGCTTAATATTATAAATATGAAAGTCTGCCTGACTTACGCTTTCAAGCTTAAGCTGCTGAACTGATTTTAATGAAATTAGTAACACGGAAATAAGAGTTGACAATCCCGGGTCAAACATAGGCACTTTTTTTTAAAAACCAAACCGTTAGGGTCTAAAATAGGTGAGCAAAGTTTGTATGAAAAACTAAATAAACGGCATGTTGTTCTATACATGGGTAAAGCTGAGCAGGTCAGCTATCGCATAATAAAATAGAATTTTGAAAGCAGCCTTGAAATAGTGTCTCGCATGCTATTTGATTTTTTTGCAAATAATTGAACATGGTTGATTTTGATGCAAAGTAAGTACCTGACTAAATGTAAGAAGATATTTTGGGCGGAGTACACTTGTGCTGCTTAAAACTTGAACGCAAAAGTATTTGGTTATTTCCAGTTTGAGACTTTTCATGAGTCTAAAAACTATCAATCGCAAGTTTTGGCACTCGTGTTCCCGGGCCCAACACATTTTGGCTTGGCCCGCGTAGGTATAGCCTTCTGTACTGTCGTTTTTCTTCTTCTTCTTAGTCATCATCTTCATTACTGAAGGTCGCGTCTAGTTTGAAGTGGTCGCTTGAAACACTATGCTCCTCCACGTGTTTTTGTCCTTGGCGATCTTGATGGCTTGATCGTTTTTCTAGCTACAGATATCACCTTCGTTTAATAATATCATTAAATTAACAATACCTGGTAATAAATTTAGTGTGAAACTTGTCATAAAATAAAAGTCGGGTTTGTCCTCCTCCAGTGCCTATACTTTTTATATATCTTTTTCATTATTTTATTTGTCATTCTTTAGGCATGTTTAAGTTGACAAATCACGTTTTTATTTATAGGACTACACTGTATAAACAAAAATGTATGATTTATTTAATCCGCCTCTGTTTTCTTACCTAATATTTGATGATATAGTTTTTATGTACAAATGATAATTGTGTTTCGTATTCGATATATGGCCAACATACATACTGGTATGTACAAACCTATTCTCTCACGATAATAGATGAATACACAAGGAAGCAATACAAATCGACATTTGATGTATTGTTCGTCTTATCGGACGTGTTTCTGTGCGAAGGTTTCGACACGGGAAGATAATACCTCTTTCCCTCCGCAACTGACGCCCGATAAATAGGGATGGAAACGGTACCAAACGAAAATTTCGATAACTTTATCCGAAGAATAAAAGTGTTAAAATATACAAAAAATACAATTTTTTTTACCATTTGCCCTGAGATCAATTTTCTGATGTGAAAATAGATTAATTACTCGTAGATTTTTTCTGCTTTAAGGTTTCTTGATATTTCTTAGAAAAAGATTTAAAGATTACTCGTAGAATATTGATATATTGATACGTTGATTTGGTTAGATGGTCTGGCAAATATAATGGATATATAAATGTGAATTAATTAGCAGAGTGAATGACTTTCGTTTGAAAATCTTCTTGGTTTACAAAACAAATAATTTGTAATAAAAACAAAAATAGTATCTCAACTATTATTTTTTAATGATTATTTATTTGCAGCATAAAATGCATCTAAAGAAATAATATGGAACGATGAAAGTTGCAAAAGTACAAAAAATGGACAGACAGTATTACTAAAGCGTTACAAAATAAGTTTTTTTTAATTTAGTCTCACTTAATAATGAAAGTAAATGGTGAAAAAGCTACAAACAAATAATATGTTGTATTGGATTAATTAATGTCAGTAGTAAAGTATATTCGTAAATTGTGTGTGAGTGTATGTGTGTGTGTGTGTTGAAATGAAAGCCCTTTTTTAGATTTTTGATTGTATGAATCAGACGACTATATTTTTTAATTAATCGCAAGTTGAGATGTAAATATATTCAATCTTTTATTAATTTTCTATCTGTTCTTGTTCTACTTTTGTTTTACAGTATTGTATTTCACATACCTTGGCAGAACGGCTTTGAGGGATAGCCAGTAACTTCCATTTACTTTTTCAGTTCGTCTTAGTGGGGTAGAAATACCGGCTTAGGTATGCATGAAGTCCTGGATTCGAATTCAGGTCGGGAAATTCGTTCTGATTTATTCTGTATAAGTTTATTAGTTTTCCGGAAAACACAATTTGCCCGAGATTTCGGGTGTCTAAATTGTACACGTCTTGTCAATAGATAAACCACAGTTATCACAACACGGGATATATATCCACAGACATAGCTTTCAGCTCTTCAAGAATATAGACATGTCGGTATTTATTGACATTTTATTAAAAAAATAACTACATACGACTTGTATTTAATATTTCAAGCTTGAACAGAAATAATCAAAATCATGTGTAATTTTCTTAAACTATTTTTAATATTTTTCAGACAAAACAATATTTCCTTCAACTGAAATAAATGGATAAAAACTTTTTTATTTTGCGAATTATCTTATATTTTAAAGCTTTTACGCATTATGTTAATATGTAACAACATAATATATTATGATGCTTACTTTCTTAAAAATAATGTAAGAAAGATATGTTTCTATACGTTTATCGATATTTTTCTATACCTGGCCGATATCGATATGTCAATAAATTTATGTTTACAACCCTACAGGAACGGCGGTATATCGAACGGAAATCAAACAAAAGTATTAGAATATATCTACCTACAACGCCAAACGTTATCCCGGGGAGAGCCCTGCGGATATAAACAGATATACAATCTTTGCACTTTCCATTATGATCTATAGAGTAAGTTATGTTTTTCAACTTATATATGAAAAGGAATGATAGCTTAGGGGCCCTCTCACCTTCAAATAAATAAATCAATGTTTTGAATCCAGGCCAATTCCATACCTAAATAATTTGCATGTATATGATATATTATAAGTCTAGTTACTTCACACCCACGATTGGTTAAAAGTAATACATCATTATTAGAGTTAAAGCGGGCATTAACAATACAAAGAAAAAAACAAGTAATTACAAAAATAAAAAACTTAACTAACTTAACACACATGCGCAAGTTTACCGGCTACCTCACTCGAAACCGGAACACGACAGTGACAAGCACTGACGCTATTGCGGCAGGAATGGGTAAGACGGTGGTACTAGACCCGGGCGAGACAATGCTGAACTCTACCACCTAGTAGGCATGATGGTAGTGGCTCACATGGCCAATTAGTCGCCTTTTACGACATGCCTGGCACGGCAGTTGGTCTATTCTTCAAAGGAGCCCAAACCAACACGGGGTTAATACACCTTGGGCTGACTCGTGATTAAAATAAAAATGTATTAATGTCGGTTTATGTAAATGGTAATTAATTATTTTAATTTTAGATAACTGTTTCAATATGAATGCTAAGTTTATGATGAAGTAATTACATTGTTTCTGAGGAGTTGCTTATAGTTTGTGAAACCGTAGACTGTATAAAAGTTTGCCTTTGTTCAAAGATCCCACAAAATGAAAACCTCTATAAATGTATTAAACAAAGTTGCTAATTAAATTCAAGTTTGTTTTTTTTTTATTTTGTGGAAAAGTAAACAAATTGTTTTTTTTCTGATAGAAAGAGTTAACCATCGCTTACCAACGAGATAACCAAAAATTGTTAATGGTGTGTTGTTCCGTACGTTTACCGGCTACCTTCCCGTCCAAAACAAAAAACGACAGCGACAAGCACAGACGCTTTTGCAGTAAAACTTTTGTTGCTTAAAAATACACTTATGTATTGGTTTAAAATAAAACTTGACAAAAAATAAAATATAAGTATAAATTCCTTTCAAAAAAAATATGTAAAAAAACTAGCCACGCTAACATGGACAATTTGACATATCATACTAATGATACAAAAATATATCATACTACAAATTCTCGTTTACATACTACGTACGTATATAGACAGTATGGCACTCTTTGATTATGTACAGCTGTCTACGTAATGTTTTACCTAACCTTTTACATAACGAGATGAGATTTGTATGGAAGCGAGTCGAATTCTTTTTATAATTAGATAAAATTTCTTAACGTTAGAATATGATTCCTAATGACGAAAACGCCGCTTATCTTTTTAAATTACTTATTTAGAGCTAATGCCATCAACAAGCAATCACATTTAAATTAAATAATTTTACTTAAATGCTTCAAGAAACGTCAACTTAAAAGCAATTAAACGAAATTCTATAACATTCAGTCTAACTTGGGAGAAGTCTTATACTTCAAAGGCAAGATGGTGTGTCGTAATTACAAAGTAATATTTGGTATTTGATCTTCTTACGGATGTCAACGTTATTTTAATTCCGTACAATGTTCTAAGTGAAGTATAGCTTCTTTTTGTTGATGATGTAACCTAGTTTTTTATATTATTAGACAGCAAACAAGAACATGGCTCTCCCGATGGTAAGAAACACCATCGCCTATAGACAACAAAGTAAAAAGTTGTAAAAAGTGCGTTGTTATCCGTAGGTCGGGGTGACAATGCAACCTTATCCTCTTTTGGTTTAGAGGATAAGGTAGTAATTTATATAAGTGGCATTAACACCTCGCCACACGGATAGCAACGAACCATTAACATATTTAGTGTCTATAAGCGATGGTTGTCTCTTTCCA
Organism: Apodemia zela; assembly: GCA_018236825.1. NCBI lineage: Eukaryota > Metazoa > Arthropoda > Insecta > Lepidoptera > Riodinidae > Apodemia > Apodemia zela. The sequence continues at coordinate 8,692 of DWBA01001321.1, forward strand.
TCAAGAGAGTTATCTGCTTGTTTTTTTTATTTACACAGAGATAAGGAAAATTATAGAAGCAGAATGCAAACAACAATAATCAAGCGATCCTTTTGGTGGTAACTAAAAACCACCGCCGAAAACATCAAAAATAATATAATAATGCTTTATTTTCCCCGTAATTTGGATGTTACGCATCACAACTCACAAGCAATTAGATATCTTGTTCTTCAAGCTGAATACAACTCTCATCAAAATTATGGTGAATAATAATTAACGTATAACCATAGCCTTGGCACGAGTTGCTTTTCAAAATGTATGCAATTTAAACTATAATTTTTTTAAATATTTATTTTTGTTGAGGATTTATACAATTATGTATACAATATGTAAAGAAAACCCTGTCTAACCCGAAAGGAGCATAAATAATTAGGTCGACGATATTATCAAAAAAAATTAATAAAATGATTATATTTATAAAGTTAAAATTATGGATTTTATCACATTCGTATTTATCTTTAATTTCCCAAAAATTTAGGGACTATTTTTAACATTATGTCGAATCAATGGCCGCGCATTGAAGTCGGGCCGATACCATGTCAAACGTGCCGACCGCTCATTGATATAGCCGACCGTCGTCTTTCAATATAATGGTTGACACTTTGTGATGCCGTAGTAATATTTGAAATATCATTTAAGATTAATTTATTTAAATGGCCAAAATTATCTGTCTATATCCACAAAACAATAACATTTATATTATTGTATTAAGCTACCAAACAATATCTTTAACGATAGGACAGGGGTTTTTTACATACTGTATATGTAAACTATGATTTTACCATTAGATTGATAGTCACAAAAAAACAACGTTTAATGAAATTACGCAATTGACGATATGAGACCTCTCTAACAATCGCATACGGCACGAACGTAATTACACGTAATATCTATCAAATGGAGACGTCTGTGAATTGCAATCGAGATTAAGCAGTGGCCACAACGTGAATTTATAGCCCGGTTCGAGATCCGACCGATTATGAAATACGACGGGCTGCCCGTGATTTATAACCGGTTGAGTTGAAAAATTACCCGGTTGAGACTGGTGCCACGAAATTCATAGAAATCATTCAAATTTTGAATGTGCTATTGTTAGATGACAAATCATTTTTTAACCTGACTGAGAGTTGGATTTGACTTGATTTAATTAAAATAATCACCAAATACTTTATTAGATTACTCAAAGTAATTTGGTAACTATAATTATTAATTAGAAATACCAATAAGTGATTTTTTAGATCACGTGGAAGTAGATTTTTTTATATATAATAAGAAAGCTAACAAGCAAATGGCTATACTGATGGATAGAAAAGCCATCGCATATAGACACCAAAATGTAATGGTGCGTTGATGTCCGTGTGGCGGGATGGTAATGCCACATGCACAAGTATACCAGCTACCTTAACCTCCACACCGGAACATGACAGTGATAAGCACTGACGCTATTGCGGTATAAATAGGAAAGCCGGCGGCGGCGGTGGTCCCAGACCCGGGCGAGACAATGCAGAACTCTACCACCTAGTAGCTATAGTGGTAGTGACTCGTATAGCCAATTATTCACCTCTTAAATTTCAAAAAAAAAATTAAATTAACCTTTACGGGCACTTTGATGGGTCAATGATTTTATAGCTGCTACCGAACACGAGGGAACACAATTACAAAAACCAAATGTTAATTGAATGCCCAACCTTTTTAAATTAAATATTTAGCGAAACTGAAATATACTGAAAGAAACATACAAGAGGAAGTCATTAGGTTTGATAGTCAAGGAGAATAATTATGAATGAAATCTAAAGTAACTACTAGTATATGCTGAAGTAAATACTCTACATTACGTAGAATCATATTTCTGGCTGGGCATATTGCAACGTTAACTGCTTACATTGGTTATGGTGTTAGCTGGTTGTTGTTGGTTAAACATTATGAGAATTCAGCTAGTCGAAGATAACAACTTGTCAAATGAGCATTTCTTTCTTTTTAGCAGAATTTATTCTAAAAATACCTCGTGGTCTAGGGGTTAGCCTATTCGGCTCAGATCATGAGTTCCCGTGTTCGATCCCTAGGACATGCAAAAGTTT
>DWBA01001322.1:0-10807 GCA_018236825.1 Apodemia zela
CGAACCCGGGCCCCATTGATGCGCAGCCACGTTCGCTAACCACTCGACCAACGGGGCGGGTTCGGCACCAAAACCGAATAATTCGGCCTCGAATAATGAGAAAGATGCCGAATACGAACACCGAATACCAAACGAATACCTATTCTACATATCTCTATTAATTACTGAAGACTATACTTATTTCGAAAAAATCAGACGATAATGACTGACTATAATATCTACTTGCTTAAATATACGCTTGTGCTCTACTCTCGCCCAAAAAACAAGTTTCCCGAATTTAGCATGCAAGATCGGATCAATACTAATAAAATAGCCCTCTGTCAAGGTTATAGTGGCCTTATTATTCTAATGTGCCCAGGGCCTCCAATAGGAGAAAGACAGCTCTAAACGAATACATAAATGTATAGGATTGAGCCGCCTAGAGCACTCTCTAAATCTAGATAAATTACATTACACAGTATTTTATATTTACAATATCTTTTTAATGGTTCCAAAACCAGCCAGATACAAACAATTCAACCAAAGAGATTTTACTTCAACTTTTTACTCCTTAAATATGAAAAAGCTTTTTTATCGACTCCTTCAATTTATATCGCTTCTGTGTTCTAGTAGCCCGGTATCGGTGTTGGCCACATGAGGTCCCGGGTTCGAATCCCGGTCCAAATGTATTTTTTTTCAGTTTTCTGATAATAACAACGTTGCCCAGGGTTAGATAAGTGCCCGGTTGGCGATAGCCTAGCATGTAGCCACCTATCACATTGTAGGACAGTCGAGTATCTTCGGGTAATCGTGGATGCATTGGTTATACCTCTGCCTACCACTTCGGGGATACGGGCGTAAAGATACTATTTTCTTCAATTTCTGTCTCTCTCTTCTTCCTACTCAAAATAAATACGCATTTTCTTACAAATTAACCAGAACACAAAGTAATTCACTTCTACCGAGTGTGAGCTAACACTACATTTTTTATATCATAAGATAGCAAAAAAGAGATTGTTCTCCGTATGAAACGTAATAACCTTGGCTTATAAACACCAAAGATCGTGCATTGCTATACGTGGCTGGATTGCCTCATGCATAAGGTTACCGGCTACTTCATCCTTCAAACCGAAACACCACAACAAAAAGCATGGACGCTGTTGCGGCAGGAATATATAAGGCGGTGGTACCAAAATCTGATCGAGATGTTGCGGAACTTTGTCATTTAGTTAGCAATCACGATGTTGGTGAGGCATATTAGCCTTCTCTAGCCTTTTACGAGATGCCAAGCAGTAAGGCAATTAATCTATTCTTCAATAAGAGAGGTTATAATTTGAGTCCAATTCTTACACTTTAGTCTATTCGCATTTCACTATCGGGTTCCCTAATCAATAATCATGCACACAATTTTATTGGTCGTGTGTGTAATAAAAACAAAGGGTGTGTTTATATTGCAATAAAGTAAACAAATACTTGACTGTAACAAAGCCATGTTGTTGTCTGGAAGCATTTGTATTATAGTTCATAGCTGCAACAAAATGCGAAGTTAAATAAAAGGTCAGCTTAACGACTGTTTACGATACAGTACAACCGGACGTTGTGTAAGCGAAGTGATAAGTTTTATGCTAGGTTTAAACTACGATAATATACATCGTTCACGCCGAGTTTATGTGTGTGAGCGCAGATGTCTCTGTGATTGATATTTTCTTAGTAAGGTTTGAAATACATTGTCAGCACGGAATCGCCTTTTTCCGTTGCCTCATCCTTTTCTGTCGCTCAGAACCGCCATTTTCTAGAGCGAGAAAGGTAGGTTTTTGTTATATCATAAGACAGCAAACAAGCAGATGGGTTTCCTGATGGAAATAGTCAACCATCTACAACTACTCCCTTGTGGAATCAATTACCGGCGGGGGTGTTTCTGAACGGATACGATTTGGGGACCTTCAAGAAAAGAGCTTACTCTTTCTTAAAAGGCCGGCAACGCAACTGCAAGATCTCTGGTATTGCGGATGTCCATGGGTAATCATTTACCATCAGGTGCACCTCCTGCTCGTTTGCCCCCTTTTCTATAAAAATGTTATTAAATATATTAATAACAAACATACAATCGCCTCTATGGTCTAGTGGTTCGGTGTCGGTGTTGACACATTAGGACGCGGGTTCGATTCCCGGATCAGGCAATTAAAAAAATGTGTATTTCAGCTTTCTGATAAAAACAACGCAGCCCGGGTTTGGATAAGTGCCCGGTTGCCGATAGGCTTGCCGCCTATCACATTGTGGGGGCCGAGTATCTTCGGTCTTCAGCTAACAAGCAGTGCGCTTGTACCTCTGCCTTCCTCTCCGGGAATACGGGCGTGAAGATACTTTTTATTTTTTAGTATAGGTACGTGTTTCTCTTTAATGACGCACAATGCACATCATTATGTAATCAATAATCATATCATTCATGTCTAATTTTCTTCTGTAATTGGCGCGCAAAGCCGTCATGCTTTATATGACGTTTCTCTGTTACGCATGCGTCTTTAAAAAGAGGAACGAGTACTAAATTCATTTTCTTTCTCTCTCGGGATGTTTTTTGTTTGGCTCGCCTATTCTATGTATAACATCTCTATGGTCTGATACAATCTCCTGTTTAAGCTCATAATCGAGAAGATTGGCCCTTGTTTAATTCATTAAAATATCCAACATACTTTTATAGCAAAACTAGCGACCTGCCCCGGCTTCGCACGGATTATAATATACATGTATTATACATATAAACATTCCTCTTGAACCACTCTATCTATTAAAAAAACCGCATCAAAATCTGTTTGGTATTTTTAAAGATTTAAGCATACATAGGGAGTTAGGGACAGAGAAAGCGACTTTGTTTTATACTATGTATGTAATGATAATATGTACTCCTAAAATATCAAGTTCAAAGAAAAGTTGCAAGAACTTCAAAACATTATCTCAGGTATGTTTAAGTTGATACATTTCAATGCGATCAGTTACCAGAACTGGATCCAAGACCGTAAAAACGAGAACAATAGTCCAGTGGAATCAGGCGAACGAAATAAATCAGCCTAAGCATTGCGTGCACTGACCGACCATAGATTCTCGCGTTTCGATTTTGCACGCCTTCGCGCCGCCACCGCTTCGGTCATAATTACCAAGTACTTTCGCCAACCAATAGCCCGACGCCATTTTGCTATTTATATTGCAAAATGGCGGCGGTTCACAGCACGTGTTATTTGTACGGCTATTTAGATCGATACACTGTGTTTGGTTCGATCAACCTATTTTTTATTTGGATGTGTACCTACTATTAATACAAAAATTTAAACTTATTCAAAAGTTAAGGACAAGGTCTCACACAATTTACATTGAATAGAGGGCCGTTAAGTTGCAATGTGACGGGACGGGCGTGAAGTTCACCTTGACCAGCGAACCGTGAGTGTAGGTATTATGAGTTAGCAAAACAATTCTAAAACTAAACTTATCATTTAATAGGTAGGTATTATCATTTATTTTAATTTATTAAATAGGTAGAATTATTTTACACAAAAATTAAGTTAGTAGATAGTTTAATGCAAAATTATTAATATTTTAGGATAACATTAACATACTGGAAAGTGCAATAGTCCACGGTGGCCAAGTAGTTACCTAATAGGAATCTAACTGAATATTGCATGATAACTTCATATTGTGGTAAAAAATAATCGTATCTAATACCAAGGTAGGTATCGATATGTATCGGTAGCTATAATTGAAAGTAAAAAGATACGATAAAATCATTCTTTTGTCTTGAATTAGGGACTTGTGAACCAACGGGTTTTATTAGTATTTATGCTTAAGGACTTCAGAAGTTGCTCTCAATTGCACAAACACAGAGGCGTTATCGCTTATCAATGTTGAATGAAATTGCATATACCTACTCAGTAACACTTCTCTGATAATGACTATTATCTTCTAAAATTAGGTCAGTATGAAGGTAATTTACTGTTTATCGACTTTCGTATTTTCCTTTCCTTAAACCTTTCAGAATTTCAATGTTTTAAAGTATTGACCATGACCAAATAATTATTATTATTTATTAATCGTAGAATGTTACATCATGAAAAACGATACTGTCAATGTCTCGACGATTTCCTGCTACGAAGTTTGCAATTCGGTACAGGAAACTAAATCTAAAGACTATTTCTATGCAGATCTTGCAAAGGCGATCGCTTAGTATTCAGAGAGTTCTGCGGGCCAATGGCGGTTGACTTATCAGCGCCGTCCAGTACCTCTTGAATATGTATGAGCAAGCACTTGAGTACTCCATACGCACGCTACGAAGCCATGACACACATCCGTACAATGAATTCAAGATACTTTAAAGCGCTATTTTTATAACACGTAAGGATTTTAATTACTCGCTATCAACTCTTGATCGCTTTTATTATTACAACGATTTATAATTGTTTAATTAAAGGCTCAACATTATTTAATTTAGAAATATTTGTACTTAATCGTTTCCAATATTTAACTTAATAAGGCGTATATGATAATTGATAAGCACAATCAGTAAAATAACAAAATATTGCACTAAGTTTAAAATACTTTATATTTTAGAATAGCAAACAAGTATATCCATGTTATGAGATCTGTGAATATGTATGAATAGCTAACCTACAATTTGCTTAGGCAAATCAAAATATTAGGAATAAACGTCACTATTTTCAAATCATGGGATAGCAACCGAGCAAATAGATTTCCTGATGGACAGAGATTACTATCGTGTATAGAGATCAAAGATTTTTATAGTATTTCATTGATTACGGGAACAAATGATTTACCAGCGTCCAGCATGCATGTCTACCTTTCTCCTCAAACCCGAAACGCCGAATACGGTGATATCAAACCAGGGCAAGACGTTGCAGAAATTTACCATCTTGTAGTTATGATGGTGACACATTTGCCTAATCGTTCGTCTCTAACGAACTACTTGACAGAAAGGCAGATGGTCTATTCTACAAAAGGGTGAGCAGTCGTAAAAGGCGACCGATTGGCTATATAATTCACCACCATCATGACAAACTAGGTGGTAGAGTTTCGCAACGTCTCGCTCGAGTATTTGGTACCACCGCCTTACCTATTTCTGCAACAATAGCGTCAATGCTTGTCATTGTCGTGTTCCGGTTTGGAGGATAGAGCCGGTCGACTTATGCATGTGGCATTGCCATCCCGTCACATGGATAGCAACGCACCATTAACATCTTTGCTGCCTATAGGCGATGGTTTCTCTTTCCATCAAGACAGCCATCTGCTTGTTTGCTGTCTAATGATATAAAAAAGAACAAGAGTAGTTCTGGTAACGAGAATATTGTAATATAAGTGTAATGAATATTTAAAGTACCTATATGTTACCTACTCAATTACAGAAATAAACGTTTGTATGCATAAGTATACTACTGAGTGTATTTCACCAAGACTAAGTAATAAGTATTATAGTAACTATGAAAGTAGAGGTTATCTTATTTATTTTCCAAAAAAAACTTAGCCTAGAGTTTTATAATATTTGCTTCTGCCAAACTGCATCGCAATTTGTCGGCAGTAGTTCTCCTCGTATATATTACCTGATGAATTGAGGAATAAACAATTGTATAAAGTTACTACTGAGTTTCATGCACCAAACAAGGTTTAAATACAACATTAAAGCTAGCAAAGTTCTGTACAAAAATTACTTTTTAAAAAATTTCAAACATTTGCTAGCTATAGTTGTCGGCACGTTTCTTGAGCGCTGACCTTGACTTGCACAGAAGTGAATAGTATAACGTATACCATCCAAAAACGGTTTATTGTGCTGGGAACTATAGAAACCAACCTAATATGTAATAGGTATACCGTATACGTAATGTATTAGAAAAACATTTTATAAATTGGCAACGAGCTATTAATGTCAATACATTGCTGACATCAAAAACTACTAGCGTAAGCGAATCAACATACTTTTAAAATATTATTATTTCCTTAATACTAACCAAAACACATTGAGCTATAATACTAAAACGTGTTAAATGCGTAAGTACCTACTTACTCACTCCGTGTGAAAAACACTGACAACTGACAAGACGTGTTTTACATCGAAAAAGTAAATAACGGAATTCAACGATATTCCAAGAACTTAGAGTTATGTTAATAAGTGTGATATCATGCGTACAAGAGTAAAACAATGTAAACATATATTAATAAAAATAAGGAAAATGTTTATTTAGACAATGGTTAATATCAAGGTGCCTAGTTTAGTAGGTATCTATGTCATGTAACTCAACACTGATAAACAATGTTGCCATATATGATAAATAAATTAAGGTTGTAAGTTACGTAAGATAAAACATTACATAAATAAATGCCATTTGATCCAATACCCATAGAAAAAATAATACAATGGCTACGATCGGCGAAACGGATTTGATACAAAAACGTAAATTGCGAATGGCGAAGTACAATACAAAATAAATGAGAATAAAGCATGCAGCGTGGTGGCGCGCGACGTGGGAAAGCGAATGGCGTATTTGCGGCCATCTTGGAGTGGGTTCGTTCGGAAAACATCACGTTTCTACGCATCCGCTTGGCAACAGAGAACAAGAGGTAAACGGAGCGGAACAATTCATGCACACAACAACCACGTGGTTTATTTTTGCAACATACATTCCTGTCACTCGAATACAATTGATTAGTGGTTGCAATGGCTGCATTTTTGCGTTGAATAATGATAAGCTAAGACGTATTTACGAAATTTTATTTTATGTTTACTGCAATGGTAAATAATATACATACTTAATACATACAATATTTACCTACCCATCTAGTAACATACAAGGTATTAGGGAACGCAGGTGCAGTTTTATGTAATATGTTATTCCATAAATAGCTAATTGTTGACAAATTAGATCAAACAATGATAGCTAAACAGAAAATTAATGTTGAATTAGGTATTTGTTTGTAGTTTAAAATAGATACCTACCTATATAAAAAAGGCAAGCCCGCTGAGTTTCTTCCGCCGGATCTTCTCAGTGTGTAGCCGCGTTTCCGATTCGGTAGTAGCTATAAAATCGTTGACGCGTCAAAATAACTTGTAAAAAGTTTCATTGAATAAAGTATTTTTGATTTCTGAATACTGTGAAAATCAGAGCAAGTGTGTCGCAATAAAGTAGAAAGCTACCAAATTATAAACTTTTCGATTTCATAACAACCATACACAAAGCAAAACCAAATTTTGCATTCCACCTAATTTATGTTTCATATAAAGTCATAAAACTTGTGACAATGTTACTCTAGTCACTTGTGCTCGTATATTAATGTTTTTCGTGACAAACGTTTCCTCGACGACCTATCATGCCATGCGTGACTCACTATTATACAGTTTTGTTATTATTACGTTATGCGGGGTTGCCAACTCTCAAATTATGTTTAACATTATTGCTTTGTTGTGCTTTTACGTCTTTCTTAGCTTTAATAATATGTAGGTACCTGTTTAACCTTATACGATATGCATAAAAAACGTTATTTTTCTTTTAAATGTATACATAACTAAATACATTAAGAGTGTTGGTATGAAAATGTACCTACTTCTATCTTCTATCTATCAGTAACAACTGATTGTGAGAGAAAATAAAATTAATCGTAAAGTAAGAAGATAGGTACTTTTGGCGACCAACCAATGACCTACTTAGACTTTAATAACATTTATTAAGACCTATCGTACTGAATACATAAAAATATCTTACCACAAAACGACTTAATATTTAATTTTTGAAAATAATAATAAAGTCCAGAAAACTATAGGTTTACCTATATAACATTATTTATTGAAAAAAATTCAATGTAAGATCATTAATTGGTTAGGTACCTATTCAAAATACTTGAAAAATAGTATGGGAAAGTTAAAAAATAGGAATTATATAACTCCTAGCGTCGTATGCGAAAATATCACAACTTTAAGTACTAGCCTTAAGACGACAAAAGCACATATATTTCACTTAAGTGGAAACTAAAGCAAATGTGGTAAGCTGTAATCTCTATTGTTCTCAGTTAACTAACGCACAGAAAACTAAGGTTTTGAATTCTCAAAGCGGCCAGGCCGTAAAGATGGTGATAGCGTTAAGAAGGTCGAGTTCTCTTACTTAAATGTCGAAGTATTATTTCTTAAAGTTTCTTTTTTTGAACTGAAAAACTGACTAGGTAGTATTTTTATTATTTTCAACGAAATAAAATCAAAATTTCATTGCTTAGAAGACGGTTAAATATAGGTGTAGGTACAAAAGATAACAGTTTCACGTATTCTACCAAGTTCATACATCCATACTCACAAACTTTCGCATTTATAATATTAGTAGGATAGGAAGTGATGAATAAATAAAAGTGCAACAATAACAATGTGTGCGTGTATCTATATTAATATTATAAAAGCGAAAGTTTGGATGTTTGGATGTATGGATGGATGGATACATGGATGGATGGATGGATGTTTGTTACTCAATCACGCCAAAACCACTGAACGGATTTGGATGAAATTTAGCACACAGGTAAATGATGACTTTTTATCCCGAAAAAAATAGTCGTTCCCGTGGGATTCACCGAAAAATTTTTATAATGCAGCGGGCTGCACGCAGCAGCTAGTACCTAATAATATTGTTTCTACGTAACCTTAATTAATCGTAAGTTATTGACATTAATTATTGTGTGGTAATCTATACAATAGCCATCATACAGGTGGTATGATGGCAAGAGACAACCACCGCCTAATGACATCATGTTAAAGGTATGCTACTCTCCGTGTGGCGAAATGGAAATACCACGTGCATAAGTTTACTGGTACGTTAGTAGTATAAGGAAGTTACTGATTTTGCCTCAATGTTTGAAAATTGAGTTTTGAGTACCTAGTAGATACCTTTACCTAGGAACCTAGTGCCAATGAACGTTTTTCCAATTATTTTCACCATGACGTCAGTATATCTGTATTTATGTATGTGTGTGTATGTAAACATCTCATAACTTTGGACGACTTGACCGATCGAAACGTGTTTGATGGCATTCTATTGGATTCCGCCAAACTTAAAATTCCTAAAAATCTGAAGGGAGGGAGGGAGGAAGGAAATCAAAGGAATATCGAGAAATATTTAAAAACCTGAAAACAATCTGACGAATCAATTTATTTTAAAATCTTTAAAGAAATTAATTACATAATCTAACTAAAGCAATGCTGTCAATTGCATCAAATTTTCGCAGCATATCGTGCCCCGGTTTGTTCCAACAAACAGAGGGGTTGTTGCATTTTCTACGAAACACATTTTGCGAGATTAAATTCGTAATACCATTTCTGTTGTCTCGGTTTCATACTCCGTTTTGCAACATGAATCTGCTTTTACTCTTAGAAATCTGTGCCGTTCTTTTATCTTGGGAATATGTTGTTGTGTGACTTCTGGAACAATCTGTGGATGATGCAATGCTATACTTAAGAATTATTTTGAATACACACTTTTTTTTCAATCTGTATACCTTAAAATAATTTAATTTAACTTGATATAGCATCTTATTACAAATTATCAGCTGTTATATTATTTGCAGGATCTTCTATTACGCAAGTTAAAAATTTAAACTAGACTTTTTTTTACCTTATACCACTGTGCATAATAAAATACTTTTTTATATAATTAGATAACATACAAGCAGATGGCATTCCTGATGGAAAAAGAAACCATTGCCTAAAGACACCAAAGATGTTAATGTTGCGTTGCTATCCTTGTGGTCGGATGACAATGCATAAGCACAAAAAGAATCATCGAAATCGATTAGCGGGCTTAAGAGTTACAAATTTAAGAGTTTAATGGTTTTTCTCGTAGATCCCATCATCAGAATACCGGAGTTATTCCAATAGTTATATCCAGTTTAGTGTTACGACCTTTTGAATAAAAAAAGTATCGTCGAAATGAATTCACTTTACTATTAATTTCAGTGAACATGCATAGAAAAAAAGAGCCCAAATTATTACGAACCTACTCCTGAAAATTACACTATGAAACGGAATTACCAAGAAACATGTAAAGTACGTACTCGTATTTCAATCACTTATCATTCTCATCAGATAAAGACAAGTTCCAATTTATGGTGAAACTTTTCTTTGTTCTTTGAGACACATGTATGACTTCAAAGAAATGAGAGATATATTTGACCGGCCTATTTGTCAATGTCAAATGGGACACAAGCGTCTGCTAGTGAAAGGTCCAATGTTTTGTTTTACTAGCACCATCAAAGTATTCTTTTAATGCCGGAACAATGTTGGAAGGGATACAAAATGTTTTTGTTCATTTTGGATATTTCGTCCTTATTTATTCGTATGACTTAAGAACTTCACCGATATATTTTGTTATTTTTTTTATATCATAAGATAGCAAACAAACAGATGGGTCTCCTGATGGAAAGAGTCAACCATCGCCTGTCTATAGGCGATGGTTGACTCTTTCCATCAGGAGACCAAAGGTGTTAATGTTCAGTGCTTGTCACTGCCGTGTTCCGGTTTGGAGGGTGAGTTAGCCGGTAAACTTGAGCATGTGGCATAAGACCTCGCTACACGATAGCAACGCACCAATAACATCTTTGGTGTATATAGCCGATTGTTGACTGATGGTTGATTGGTTGATGGTTTCCATCAGGAGACCCATCTGCTTGTTTACTATCTTGTGATATAAAAAAAAAGTTGCTATCCTGTGGCGAGGTCTTAATACCACATGCATAAGTTTACCGGCTACCTCATCCTCCAAACCGGAACACCGCAGTGACAACCACTGATGCTATTGCGGCA
>DWBA01001323.1:0-10806 GCA_018236825.1 Apodemia zela
CGGTGGTACCAGACCCGGGCGAGACAATGCTGAACTCTACCACCTAGTAATCACGATGGTAGTGACTCACATAGCCATTTTTTAAATTGTAGATACTATTAGAGTACAAATTTTTCCTAGAGGTACCGAACTCTAAAAACTAAAGGTAGTTTTTATGTATATTTATTTCTATGCGATCCCTGCTGATCCCACCTAGACTTATGGAGAAGTACGATCTTCAAAGGTGTCCTACCTTCGAACGATAGCTATAATCACACCAACTTACTGGCAGATCACTGTGCTCACCGTAAAAACCCGGTTCGCAGTAACAATGATAAATACCAACCGCCTATAAAGTCATTTAGAAAAAGTATGTACGGTAATTCTGAATTTTCAGTTAAAAATTTAAATGCGTTCCATACGGAATACTTTTTTTTTAATAAAGAGACACGATCCTATTGTTTTTAACCATAAACAAATTGATTATTTATTATATTCCTAATATCACAAATAACAAATATTCAAACTTTCATCTCAACTTAAGTCTCATTTTGGCGTAATGTCCGATGATGGAATACATTGGGTGGAATCAAATTGTGGATTTTTTAAAACCTGTACAACACCACATCATCACTAGAAAAATAGTGACAATGCAATGACAATTCCGCGTATCAACGACACGGAAGAAGAAAGGCATATCTTATACCAACATCGCATATTAATTACTAAAACACATTAGAGAACACACCAATAAAAACAACTTTAAAATAATACTTAAGAAATATTTTTTATATAAATAATAAATTTCTAATAACTTCATAAATATATCAGTCAAATAAATAGTAAGTGAAAAATAAAAACGATTTGAGTAATAACACAAGAAAATATTATATTTAATTTAACATAATCATCTCACTTTGTGTCAGCCTCTATATTACTAGAGAAATCTGTTCCTTATCAATAATAATTATTCTTGATTGACGCAGTTGGGTGTGCTATTTGCAAGCTGCATTTGTAAACGTGTCATTTAAATAAATATTATTTTAAGAACGACGAGTGCTTGAATGCCAAGACAAACTTATTAAGTTTATTGGCTATAATTTTAAAATTTAAAATAAATTGGCTATAAGAAACACTTATATGTAACGAAATATAAAATAAATAAACCGTTAAAATCGCACTAAACATGGTTTGGTTAATCGTAAGTCTAAGTTTTGACCAAGCTATTAATTTAACAAAATAATATACAATATTATACTTACAACACAAACAATAAGGAACATTCTGTTCAGGCGTTAGACTGTTATTGTCATCGACAGCAGCTATTATTTCTGAAGTTTGAAGAACGTTGACGGTAGCAGATGGATGTAGTCTTGTTATGTGAGCATGTACAATGTGAATGGCTGCTGCTCTATAGAAACAATAAGCACAAAAATATTGACAACTCCCATGAACTTTAAAGACATGATGTATTAGCTTAATGGCATCACCATGAGAATCAAAGTCACAATAAGCGCAGCATAGTGCATTTTCCCCGCCTATTTTTACATGAGCAGAGGCATGAAGCAGAGCATCTTCAGCTTTATCCGTTGAATATGAACAAAACCAACCAGCGCATTTAAAAATATGTGCTAATTTGGGCCGAGACAACATAAACTCTCGGACCACATGCTGTTTGTTCGACATTATATGGGCTTGAGCAACTTCGTAGTTGTATATTTTTATCTCTTCTACATTTTCTACTCTAGGATAACTTAATACTGATTGCTCAGTAGTAGTACGAAGACTTATTACGCTTTCTATTAATGGTAATATTGATGAATTTTCTTCAATTTGTGGTGCATTTTCAGTTGAAATAAGTTGTGATAGTGGCCGTACATCAATATAAGCTTTTTGTATGGGTTGTATTTCATTTTCGGAATTTGTCTGAGTTACAGAAATGTTAGTACGCAGTTCGTCTTTTATTAGTTGTTTTAGAATTGGAAAATTATTCATATGTGTATCAATAAAATGTTGTAGACAATCCCCGAAATTATGATTTCCTTGAGGTGTCACCACCGCTTTACATACAAAACAGTAGCCATCCCATATTTCTGAATGTTTAATCTGAACATGTTTTTTCAAAGATATCAGTAAAGCAGTTATGTAATGATTCTCAACCCCATTAATGCAGTAAACATATTCTTTGGATCCATTTTTTGTATAAACAATTTTAAAACGTGCGTAGTCGAAAACATCGGAACAAGGTGGCGTTTCTTCTTGTGGGTTATAACTAGATTCAATTGGATTAACTTCGCAAAACTGGTCTAAGCTTTTATCGGGTTGTGAGATATTTTTGCTTTTGTTTAAGACATGATTTTTTGTTTTTATTTTAGTTTTCTCAGAAACAACAGTATCGTTTTCGAAGGTTAACGTAGTTTTAATATGTGGCCTCAAACACGATTTAACTAAGGCTTTATCTCCGTTTGACGATCCATCATGGTAATCTGTGCTTTCATTATCAGTTGCACTTGTTTCTACAATATTTTGATGCGATCGCCTATTTTTATTGACACAAGGTTCGTCTGTATCTATGCTTAATTTTTGAATGTTCATTATATTTTTAGGCATTTCAGCCAAGTTGACCGTAAAAATTTCTATCCGCTCACCCACGTGTCGAACAGTTACATGTGTTTTAAGATTTTCATATGATATTTGAGTAAAATTACACTTTCCACACATATAACCAAAAAGTTGATCTGTAGATTTTGGTGGAGGAGGGATGTCAATACTAAATGGGCATTGCTTTTTATCGCCACACTCTGGACAAGTATGCTTATATTCGCCTGTATGCATACTAACTACGTGCCAAAAGAAAGCTTCTAAGCTCCCTTGTGTTTTACCAATATTTCTAAAGCAAAACCTGCAAACATAGCTTGGTGAAGGTATTTTACTATCACATTGGAAATTTACTTCTTGACATTGTTTAATAGCTTCCCCCGCAGTAAATGGATTGATACGAGATAAAGGAATTTCCGAATGTGGGTGTTTTATTTTGTAATGACTTACAATGTCTAAACCACTAAAAGAGCATAAATGACAATTGTACATCGAAACATTTTTCTCAAAACAATACACCTTATCAGTGAAAGAATTAATGTCAGATTGTTTGTTTAAACATGTTTTATAAGGTGAAGAAGATTTATATGGAGACAAATTCGCTTTATTTTTTTTATTTTTAGGTCTGGTCATTCCCGCCTTCCAAACCTTTCGTTTCCATATTTTTTTCTTGACATCAGCCAACACTAGACTACTTTCGTTATCTTTAAGACCTTGAGTATTTTTTCCTTCATCAACAGATTCTTTATCCGGATCTGAACTACTTTCGTATTTACTATCATTAATGTCTTTAGCAAACTCATTATCAAACTTGCATGGATACAAATCTTCTTTTGCTTTTAGTTTTGTTTTTGATTTAGGCCTTGGTCTAAAACGTACTGGTTTTTTGTTCTGTTTATTTACCAAGTTGTCATTATTTATGATCTTTTTTTTAGTTGTTTTCTTTTGCTTTTCACTTAAATTACAGACCTTGCCTTTGCCTTTCTTAGTAACTTTATTTTGTTTAGTAATACTTTTCGGCAAATTTACATCTCCTAAATTAAGAGTATCAGCAAAAACATCTTTGTTGCTTTGTTCTTCCATTTCAGGGTTAGCTTTGGAATTAGATTCTTTTGGTGATTCTTCTGGACCAGCTTCATTGAATTCATTTGATTGTAAATTTTGACTGTCTTCTTCACTTTTGTCTTGAAAAGATTTAGTATCATTATCAGGTTTTATCAATTTATTTTTGATGTCTTTTTCTTTAGTTTTGATATTTTTATCTCGAATTTGTTTTAGTTTTTCATCGTTTTGACTGTGAATTTCTGTGACTGTTTTTTGTGTACTTGTCATCATTGTCATATCATCATCTTCTGAAACGATTCTACTAAGTTTTTCTAATTTTTTCTTAATTTTTCTGTTTTTGTCAGACTCATCACTTAACGTTGAAAGCAATTCATTTATTTTAGAATTATCTTGTAAAAGTGACAAGAATGTTTCAATAGAATTTATCTGAGCTGGAATATCTGTTTGGGATAAACTTAGCTCTGCATTATTTTTTTCACTTCCATCTGAAACGATATTTGTTGATGATATATCACTGTTTAGATCTGAACATGAGCCACCACCTGTAAAATCAGGCACATCTTCCTGGCGATTATATTCAATGTTATGCATAATAATAGTACTATCTGGTCGTACTGTACTAACAGCTACAGATTCTAATTTGGAATTTGAATTATTCAAACATATAGATTTTGTTCGAGTAGTTGAAATAATGTCATTACTGATGTTCTCATATGTATCGTGAGGAAATAGTTTATCCTTTTCAACGAGTTTATTAAGAAGAGTGTGTGCATCTTTAATTTCAGTATCTTTTTCAGCTTCCTGGTTTGGGGTGTTTTTCTGCGTTCCAATTAAATTTGTATTAGAAGTTGAAGCAATAGTCACTGGTAATATGTCTTCTTTTACTTTTGATGTTTCTGTATAAACCACATTCACGTTAGAGGCTATGTTTTCATTATCTGACGCGTTATCTGCAATCACAGTTGACAACAATTGTGTTTGATCTTTTGATGTAATGGAATTAGTGACATTCAAAGGTTTATCTTTACACTTTACAGATATCGAATCAGCAGCTCCATCTTCATATTTTTCGATACTTGTTTCGCTTTTTGTTTCTGTCTGTACAGGCTTTTTTTCCAATTTTGGTATTTTATAATTTTTGACTTCGTAGCCAGATTTTAAAACAGTACCTTTCGTAATGCTATCACTGGAGTAGACAATTCCGGAATTGCGAGATTCGTTTTTACAACTACTTTCTTTAGAAGTACATACCCGATCATATCTATTGTAATAGCGGAACCCGGGACCACGATACCTTTTCCGCGGAGAATAATTAGTTTTTTGTCGGCTTTGACTTTCGCTATCATAACAATATCTTCTACTTCGTGGATCTTCACTTGATTTACTCTTTTTATTACGCATATACAGATTTTGCTGATCAGTTTTTTGGGTATTTATTATATCAAAATTTATTTTGAACTGTCTGAGTTGAGCCTTTACATCCCTAAAATTAATTTGCTCATTTTTTACTTCTCTACCCACACTAAATGCACGTCGGAAAGTATTTTCATTGATGGAAGTTTTCTTCGATTCATGAATGTCTTCCTTTAGAAATTTATTCCCTGGAATTCTAGCTAAACTTGCAGCTCGAAGTTTTCTATATTCAAAACTTGAAACTAGCCTTGAGTCAAAGTTCTGGGATGATTTATTTTTGTCTATGTCGCGTCGATTAGATCGTAGTACAGTTGTACGAGAATATCTATCTTCTATTGGTTTTGTCACATTATGCTCATAGTTATACCTGCGTCTGTTATTATCGTAGTAACTATTATAATTCTTCTGATTCCTGTAATTGTATTTTCTCCCGTAGCCACGACTATGTGAGTAATGTTTACTTTTAAAATCTCTATTTGGTAAATAACTTATACTAGGTTCACATTGATAATTTTGTTCCCGAATACTCCGCCTACTTAGTTCATTAGATACCTTCCTATCACGTGTCATACTTTGTTCACAGTGGTATAACCTGTAAGAATCTGAATTTTTAATTCTTGAGCTTTGATTATTTCTGAAGGAAAAATTATCACGCCTACGATCTCTGTCATCGAAATGACTAGAAGAATAATCGGAGATTCTGCTCAACCTGGGATCTTGATTTCTGGAGCAAATATGACTAGGTGCCGAACTCTGTATATAGTCAGATTTCCCAAATTGTTGAGTAGGTTCGTGCCTTTCAAATGAGTGGTTGGGTGTTGGAGAGCAGTCACTTCCATGGTGAGGGTGGAAAGGGGTCATAGGCATTTCATTTCTTCCAAACGACGATGTCGGTGTTGATGGATGATCAATTCGGCTAAATGGGTGGTTAGGGGTTGGCGGACATTCTATCCTGCTATATGCATCGCTTTTATTGTAACCGTAAGGTTGGTAAGAGGTCATTGGCATTTCATTTCTTCCAAAAGAGGATGTTGGCGTTGATTGACGATCGATTCGACCGAATGCGTGACCAGGAATACGTCTAGAATAGTCTTCACTATCCAAACCTATTCGGGATGGCGTTACTTCAAAAGAACTAGCATTGGGAGTCATTATATTTGTTTGATTAGGTGTCATATTGGAGACCAAACAGGGCGTAATACTTTGATGTGAATTCGGTGTCATGTGTAGATTTAATATCGATGATACACTTGCATGTATTGTTGGTGTCATACTTGGATTTGACGTCGGAGTCATACTTGGATTTAATAATGAACTCATATTTGGATTTAAACTTGGTGTCAGGCCAAGATCTGCACTTGCTGTCATACTCGGTGACGAAAGAGGCATTATTAAATCATTAGACTGTAAATTTCCACAACTAGTGGCAAGCTTGTGTGTCTCTGGCGTCATGTTTCGGTAAGGGCTATCTTTATTAAGATCTCTTTCAATTCTGGGACCTATCAAAGGCACACTTTTTTCATTGCAGTTGTTTTTTAATTGAATGTCAGCCCGGTTCGCACTTGTCTCAGTGCTTGTTATAAAATAGTTGTAATATTGCTGGTGTTGAGGATTAGGCAATATCTTTCGCATATCTATATTCATTTCGCAATTAGTTTCTAATTTATTAACAGGTTCATTTGGTATTATCATAGAAGATTTCAGCCCAGTATCGGCAAAATCGTCATGATCAAGTGATTTCGGAGCCAAGTCTTCGTATTTATCTTCAATTGATAAACTAGGTTTACTTTCGTATTCAGAAATTTGGTCTGATGCCTCTTTATGACATAAATTAAAACGTTCACATTCATTTTTAGTCAATTTAAGGCTTTGTTTTTTACGTAAATCGTCTTTATTAATTGTTGTGTCATACATATACAACGGCGATGACGTATTTACTGATTGCGCTTTATATTTTTCAATTGATATCCTTTTTTTACAATCTATTTGTCGAGTATTTGTTACTTCTTTTACGTTTGAATGTAGCAATGGTGAGGTGACTGTTTCCAAGTTTAAAACTGAAGCTGTTCCATTGAATATTTCATTTTTCAAAGCTTGTAAGATGTCAATTTTTGATTCAATTTCTATCATTGCAGTCTCTTCTAAATCTAACAATGGTATATCTACTGTTTTAGTTTTTTTAATTTCATCATTACATGTTCCAACTACTCCAACAAGTTTTATGGTTTGTGTCACGTTGCTGTTAGTATCTAAAGGATCATTTGTTGCTAGCTTATTTTTACCACTTAATAAATTTTTTGCTGAGGTTTCATTCGATACTACTTTATTAAAATCATTTGATGGACATTTTTCAGTGGTTTTGTGTTCGTCCTTCGAGTGACCTAAAATTTGTGAATTTACAGTGGATTCGGAGATATCAATTTCTTTTGGTCTCGCATCTATAGCTTCTGTGCTATTTAAAGGTATAAGTTCTTTTAGATTTTTTTCTATTGGAGGAGATTGTTTTGCAAAGTCTGCTGTTTTTTCTATCAAAACAGGAGTGGTCAATTCCTTAGAGTCAGTATCAAACTTTGTTATCTTCTGATCTTTTACTAGAGTTTTCTTTATATAACTGATATCAATTTCTTTTGGTCTCGCATCTATAGCTTCTGTGTTATTTAAAGGTTCTTGTTGCATTTTTTCTGTTGAAGGAGATTCTTTTGCAAACTCTGCTCCTTTTTGTATCAAAACAGGAGTGGTAAATTCTTTAGAGTTAGTATCCAACTTTGTTACCTTCTGATCTTTTACTAGAGTTTTCTTTTTATTACTGATATCAATTTCTTTTGGTATTGCATCTATAGCTTTTGTGTTATTTAAAGGTTCTTGTTGCATTTTTTCTGTTGGAGGATATTCTTTTGCAAAGTCTGCTCTTTTTTGTATCAAAACAGGAGTGGTCAATTCTTTAGAGTCAGTTTCCAACTTTGTTATCTTCTGATCTTGTACTAGAGTTTTCTTTTTATTACTGATATCAATTTCTTTTGGTCTTCCATCTATAGCTTCTGTGTTGTTTAAAGGTATACGTTCTTCTTTCATTTTTTCTGCTGGAGGAGATTCGTTTGCAAAGTCTGCTCCTTTTTGTATCAAAACAGGAGTGGTCAATTCTTTAGAGTCAGTATCCAACTTTGTTATCTTCTGATCTTTTACTAGAGTTTTCTTTGTATTACTGAAATTCTCAAAGTCTGAAATATCTACAATTTTTTTTATATCAGAATTATCACCAGAAACTGGCCCATTATTTTTGTCTGTATTAACCACTAGATAAATTCTGATCTTTCGTGGTCTTTCTTTATCCGAAGACGCTCCAATTGCGCTAACAGACGCTTTCTTTTTTTCTATTGTAATAAAACTTTCACAATCACTTTCTATAGCTTCGCTTTCGCTGTCAGTCAGTTCGCCTTCCTCCACTTCTTCTTTCCTTACTTTTGTTTTATATTTACTTTTGTATGATCCAAGTATAAAATCGTTAATATTTTCTTTACTACCTGTTTGTTTTAATTCCCCTAAAATTTGCGTTCTCAACTCACGCAAAATAGCTATGTCGACGTCACTATCACTGCAATTTATTATTCTAGACAAAATGTCTTTTGTGTTTAAAGATGAAATATTTTCTTCACGCACTTTCAGTGTAATATTCAAATCCTTTGAATGACTGTGTCTTGCTTTTTGTTTTTTTTTCTTTCGTTCTTTATCGTGATATGCTGGCGAAATTCGACGAGAAGACCTTCTAGGAGATCTTCTGCTAAAAAGCGGTTGGTCCGGCGAGTTAACGTTATTAGTCCAGTTTATGTCACTTGGTTCCGGTGATAGTAATACGCGAGTATAGTTTCGTTTAGAAGATTGTGGAGATATATATGTTCCCTCAGATATTATGTGATTAGGCGATATTGACGGTTTATGGGGTCTTCTTTGGAAAAGATCTGACTTTTTACTACCTGGCTCACAAACTTTTTCAGTTTTACTAGCTCTAGCTATCTCACGAAGCGTCTCAGTATTCTCTTCTTTTAATTTAGAAACGACGGACTTCAATTTATTCCGTGCATCATGTAAACTTGTTTTATCCTTATCAGATTTTGCATCAGTAACTGGACTAGACAAAGTATTTAACTGAAACAAATAGAAACTATTGAATGTATAAAAAATTTATAAAAAAAATTAAGAAATATTTTTATAAAGCAAATCAAACCTTCTTAACTTTGGCATGCAAATTAATCAAAACCTTTTCAAGTTTCAGCAAGTTTTCCATTGTCATTCTGAAACAAATACATTTTTAAGTCATAAGGGTTTTCTCATCTAGTTAAATTTAATATGTATATATTATTGACATTAACCTCTTTTTCTTCTCCAAAAGTAGATATTTTAAATCTCGTATCTTATCAAGCTGATCTGTTCGTGAATTGGATGCTGAATTTTTTATTATATTGTCCAAAAAAGGTATATATTTTTTTAACTCGTCTAATTTGTTCTCGTGCTCCAAATCCATCTTGAAAGCTTAAAACAATAATTAAAAGTTAAAACAAAGCTTAAGAGGCTTCGTGTGTTATTTCCATAAAGCAGGCAATTTTCTTTAAAAATTTTTTTTAACTGAAAGTGATAAAGTGGGAATTTGGACAATTTTATTTCTGACTATTTGTATTAATACATGATTATTTTTATGATAATAAATGTTTTTAATTAAACTATAAAAGTTTAGTTGTATTACAACAGTGACTGTAATTTTGTCAGAGCTGAACATGAGAAGTAAAAATTGTAATTGTTAACACAAGATTAAGATGCACAAGATATGAAGGCTCAATTTCGAGCCGAAACATCGCGATGCATAAATAATCATGTATTAATACTAATATTAAGAAATAAATTGTCCATATTCCCGCTATATTGACTTTTAATTATAACTAAGATGGACGATACATATAATAAAAAACATTTTACTGACAGGAATCGGGCATTCAACGATCTGTTATTCGTAGCAGTAACTATTAGCACCCAATAATAATAACCAGGCATTTCACAACTTGTTTAGACATTTGGTAATGTGACATTTATAGCAACAGTTTTAGCTTACGCTTCGTAGATAATGTTACTTCTACTACGACGCTTTGATTGGTGGTGATTTACATCGCTGTATTTTATATTTATAACACGTACCGCTTATTTGTTCCGATAACCGGGGGCGTGAGCTTTACCTTATCAGCAAAGTCATTGGGTGCTAACCAGGCTGCGAAAGGCGATACACCTTCGCTCTATTAAAAAAATCATAGAAAATTTAAAAAAAGAGTATCTTCACGCCCGTATCCCCGAACAGTGTAGGCAGAGGTACAACTAGTGCACCCACGATTAGCCGAAGATATTCAGTCCCACAATGTGATAGGTGGCAAGCCTATCGCCAACCGGGCACTTTTCCAATCCCGGGCAACGTGATTTTATTAGAAAACTGAAAAAAACACTTTTTTTAATTGCCCGACTTCGGACCACTAGAGGCGATATTTTAAAATATGGATAAATGCACATATAAGTATTAAGTAAAGTAGTAAGTAAAATATCCTCATTTTTTTAAAAATCAATCTAAAATTCCACAACGCTTTGTTAGTAGATTTAAATATAATTTAGAATTGCCACAGTCGAAATAAAAAATGCACAGTTCCGGACCAAACATAATGTGTATTAAAATATACAACAAATTACCAAATAAAATTAAATCTGAAGAAAACGATC
>DWBA01001324.1:0-10806 GCA_018236825.1 Apodemia zela
TATATATGTAATTCTATGTATTAGTATCGTTGACTAACACCCATAACACAAGCAAATAATTTGCTTACTTTGGAGTTTGTGGTTAGATCAGTTCATTTAATTTGTCCCGGAATATTTATTATTTTTATTTATTTATTATTATTATCTTCACGCCCGTATCCTTCTATTAAACTTCCATTTCCAATTGTAGCCATGATAAAGCTGAATTTCAATATTCCAGGTAAAAGAAGACTGGAAATACGTGGCGATGGTTTTGGATCGTCTTTTCCTATGGATCTTCACGCTGGCCGTTCTCGTTGGTACCGCGGGGATCATCCTACAGGCACCCACGCTCTACGACGATAGAGTGCCCATAGATAAACATTTCAATCAAATCGCCACTTCGTCACTGGTCCGATGTCCGCCACCCTCGTAATAAAATGTTAATACCTAAGATTAATGCTGTAATGTGTTTGTTATACCATATGACCTATGGATCCGTGACTATATTAGATTATCCCATTTATATAAAAATACAATGTAAATGCAAGTTTGTTTTGCTTAGATGTTTTTACTCTATCGCGCTTAGTTTATGCAATGACATTTGCATAAAATGACCATACACCTACTAACATCATATATTTGACACTTCGTACTTAAGATATTTTACAGAATTCACAAAAATCTTAATCTGAATACATAAGTACAGTCAACTTATGTTCTCCAGATATTCCAGAATTTACAAAATCGTAATCTAGTTAACTTATTACAGTCAGCTTATGAATCTTTGGATATATATTAGTTTCAAGAAAGATCAACGCAATAATAAAAATAATTCAAGTGATTTATATGCCTGCTTACTGCCTTTTTATAATAAAAAACTATTTCGTGAATATTCATTGAACTCTCTTTATCAATTAATAAATGGGCAAAAAATCGGCTCAATTCAAGTAATACAGTCAATATTTAGTAGGTAAAATCAATCTAAAAATCTATATTTTCAACTGACTTTAACAAAAAAGAGGTTTTTAATTCGTGTTACATGATATGTAACGCGATTTCTGTATCCGACTGTTCCGACAATAAATTATGAACCGACTTATTAATTCGTTTGTTGTAAAGGACATTATACATATACAATAATAGGATAAGTTTATTGGTGCGATTTTATGCCGTTTAAATTTTTATTATTGGCATTTGGCATACTAGTTACAGCATTAACCTACCTGAGGTCACGGATATAGAAGACCTTAACACGCCCGTCCTGCCCGGCACGTGTTCTATTCCACGACACGTATTATATCTCTAGAAATAAGCTTAACTACACTCTGTCTCCTTTCAACTTGCACTATTTCTATAACATTTAGTATTTCTCTAGACTTCACTTCACTATTTTTTGTCTCGATTTAGTCTAACATGCATATGTATTAATAATTATACTTTATCGGCAAAATACATATGTACTATGGCCCTTGTTAATACCACTTGAATCAATTTTGTAAATTGCTGCGTGTTTTGTCGCAGTGTGCTTATGACAGATGATGTATGGATGAAAACTGCACACAGCTTGTGTCAGATTTTAGTAAAAGGCAATAAATAGCTCATTATTATTTATGAAGACCACCGTCTATAAAATTATTTTTTCTGTTAGTTTTAGAATAAATCTATTACAGCTAATTAAAAAATAAACTTAAAAATTCGTAAGGTCACAAATTTTGCATATTTTTTCATAAAATTAATAAATACTCTACGCTATATAAAAAAACTATAACCGCAAATTACGCTTATGAGTTATGCTGCAACGTCTTAAGGCTACGCTGGATTATTCGGAGTTTACGGAGGCTTAAAAAAATGTAGCGTATTGACCATTGATGTAAAAACCCAAGATACACAATCAGTGTCTCAAAAACGTGCTCTTGAAATCAGCGCACAATTTAAAATTGTGCGCTTATTTCTGATAGTACCGTGACAATCGCGTCACTGCATTTATGTCAAAATGTTAGGGACAGTTTTGAGTGTTAGTTTTGTTCGGAATTTTGTATCTTGTAGTGTTCTATATCAGTGGTATTGATCTTAAAAACAACCCGAATAACCTAGTACTTTGAATGATCTAGGGTTACCCTAATCTACAAAATAGACAGAAACAATCAGTCCCCACATCAGAAATCTTGAGATCATCAATAAATAAAAACAATATGGTAAAAATATGTCAATTTAAAAAAAAATAGCATCATCATTCTAATGCCCTTTTTCACTTGGCCCCTAGAGTGACCGCTCTCGCTCTTCACCAGGAGCAGTGCTGTATAGGCACCATGTATTATAATGTGTAATGTGTGAACAGTAAAGAAATTATAAAATTCAATATTTGTGTCTTAATTTAAGTCGTAGCTTTCTACCAAGACATTGGGAATGTAATACAGTTCAACTCTGAAATTAAGTATACCTAATGTGACCATTTATTTTTCGTATGGTATATTTAGTCTATATACAATTTATCAGTTCATCTTACTAGTTCCATGCAATTAAATTAATCAATATAGATTATCTGTAATCGGAAAAGCACAAATTAAACAAATAATATTTTATTTCCATGGAGTAAACGCACCTAGTAGGTAATATATGTAGAAATTTTAACATAGATATAAAAGCTATAAAATAATAATAAACTTAGCCTTTTATGAATAATAATCCTTCATTATTCATTTTTAAACTACTAAAAATAAAATTAATGTTAGTAGAAAATGCTTAGAGTAGTTGATAAAGTTAAACTGTGAAACACCACCAAATTAACAATGTCTGTGTTCAACGTTGTAGGTAACATAGATATTGTATAGAATTTACGATGATATTTATGATGATTATAATTTTCTTGTTTAATGTAACAAATATGTTTGACTTTAAATGAAGCGCGTTGAATAATCAAGTGAAATAAAAGAACCAATTTAAAATAATGCGGAGAGCATAATATGAGCGGCTGATTCCCTAAATGTGTTTTATTAATAAGAATGAACAATATATCGTGCATATAAAAGTAAGTATACCCGCTGTAACCCCATTGTAATCAAAATCAAATGTTGTTAGTTATCACTAAAAAAAGAACTACGTACGAAAACTTCACTGCGCTAATACTAATGATTTATTCATTAAATAGTCTTACTTTTGTAGGAGGATAATCAAAGTTTTCGTTTTCTTGTAATTTACAAGAAAACGAAAGTCTAACGCCGTCAAAGATTAATGTGCTCGTATAAGCTTCCCTCTTCCCACTGATTGATCCGAGCGGCTTTTGAAGTATATACCATTTCCCTTTCTTCCAGTCTGTTCTTTTTATGAGAGGAGAAAGATTTGCTTACTACGAGATGGAAGAGGTCTGCAATGTTTCTGTACCGCCGGCTTACCTTTTAATGTCGGAAAGGGTTTAGTAGGTAGGTACTTGTCATTGTCTTGTTCCAATTTTGAGAGTAAGGTGGCCGGTTAACAATGTGGCATCCATCTCTGCCACACGAATAGCATAATATCACTAACAAAATGTATCTCCTTCCATCAGGAGAGCTATCTGCTTCTTTGCTGTCCTATGACATAAAAAATGTGGGGCAAATGCAAGCGAACACCTTGTCCTTGCATAATTTAATTCACAATGTCTCGAGCTATTGTAATTTGGAATATGGCTTATATTACACATATCACGACCGCAATAATTATTTTAAACTTGTACTGTTTCACAATTCACAAACTATACATTTGTTATTAATTAAATAGCCAACCGGCTTAAAATATCAATCTAAGTTTGGTGAAGTTTTAAGTTTCTAGCCTAGTTGTTTAAGTTTAAAATAATCATCGTGATGAATTTTCTGTATGTGAGTGAGTATAAATTATATTACGATCACGTTTGCAGCCTTAATTTAGTTAATTGTCCTAATCTTAGCATAAGATTTTCTTTCGAATGTGTTGTTATATGTTTTCTCCTATTACCAAAACCCACACTGACGGTTTTGCTCGACAAATTTACTAGACTAGCGGAATGCCACTCCCTAATAATTATACTCCATGTAATCTTCAAAGTTTGGATTATTGCTTTTGTTTAAAGAATTAGCACCATTCTATCATAGGTAAGACTGTTTTAGTTGAATAATCACACTAGAGTTAACTTCATATACACCAAACTATCGAGTGTAACATATTCGTGAATCTTATTGGTGAGTAAATCATTTACTTTATCTATACTTGCTTTTATTTACTGTAAAGCAAGTAGAGATGAAAAGTAAAAAAAGTAGGTAGATGAAAACAAGACGAACTATTCGTCCTTTTATCTAGATTAATTACTTATACTTTTTTAACTACTATTAGATTTGAAGACGCATCGAATAAACTAAAAAATAGATGTTAGAAGAATCTAATTAACTATCTTCGATTTAAGTAACTTCTTTAAACTCTCTTCTAAACATTGTCGTAGAATAGAACATGTACATAAAAGTAATATAGCGATTTTATTACTTATAAGAAATTGTAAACTTTCAGATGACACTACTGTATGAACGGAAAAATAATAATTTTAATAATAAATAATTTTTAATTCATGATAAAAACTGACGTTATCATAATAATGTAATGCAACCATAGTAAGAAATATCCTTATGAAAATAAGTACAATATTAACTTAAATTTTAAGTGACGATTGCTCAATTTTAAGAACGAAGGCGTCTTGGAGAATTTCCTCCCACAAGGTCATTGAAATATTTAACCAGCAATGATACAGTGAACAAAAGTATAAAATTTTTCATAGTTTCTATTTCTTAAGTTCTTTAATTTTTTTATACATATACTTACATTACACATAAATTATATATATATAGGATATTGTCTACATACCTTTAACTTTAAAACCTAAGTCTTAGGTTCGCTTGCACCAAACTATTTAAATACTTTTATTACGCTACGCTATTATAGAACAGTAAAAGTATAAAATAAAGATATTGTGAGACAAATTAACAAGTAATTGCACATAATTATGCCACGGTAATAATTGGGATATTCTCAGACCGAAACTTATAATAATAATTAATAGACGGTTATACACGAAAAACACATATAAGTACAGACTAATACTAGAATTTTATACACATAACCTTTTGCTGTCTCGTGGCCTGGCCTGTTTGTGATTAATTTCGTTGCTAGTTCCAAGACAGTTCAGCTTTTCCCCCGGGTACGGGGCAAACTGTCATCAGGAGGTTGATTCTGGTTTACAGATGTTACAAGTGGACCCACTGCCCTAGTATTACGCTCCAATGCCTCAATAAGCAATACACATGTATTTACGATTTATTTTGCATTCACTTATTTATATTCATAATCATTATTAATTATACTAATACTACGAAAGCAATATAATTATACTTTAATACGAAATAATTAATATTACTGTTATAGATGTACTTCGTCTGTATCTTAACTGGATATTTATCTCAATGATGGCTGTTGTCAAACTACCACATCGTTATATACATTAGTACGAGTATAGATACTTGTTAAGAATTTCAACTTCACAAATTCACTAGTTTTGTGTAATTTTACGTTGAATTGATGTAAATAACATTTTAGATTGAGTTTAACATATAAAAAAAATCACCGAAAAATACATGTAATGACGACAAAACACTAAATTCTGAAAATAAACAAAATTTATAATTAAGAGTAAATATAAAAATAAAGCTTTTTGTGTTTATATTTAAAATGAACAAGATAAAATTAAAATTGGACACAAGGGCATGATTTTACTGAATTGATAAATCTTAATATTTGTGCTAATCGTTTCTATGAGATAACGAATAATAAGCCCTGGAGATCAAATGCAATTATTGGGAGTGATCTTTTACCTCCGGAAATAATATTTATTGAAATGAAATGGTTTATCTGGCTGGGGCATTCGTTCAATAAATATGGCGTCTGTGACGACGCACTTACTTAACTCAATAACATCTGTTAATGTTTATATTAACATTTCCCACAGTAGCTGAATGTAAAAAATCAGTTCAAAAATTTTTGCAACTTTAAAAATTCGACAGAATTATTTGTTATCGGTTATAACCAACCAATATTGTTTTAAAATACTAATAATAGTTAAAAAATATAAAAATTAAGTATTGGAAGGTAAACAATAACCTCAACATCATTGACAAACTGCCGAGCGTCGCGACGCCATAATTGAACGCTCCCACCAGCTAGACTTGTCATTTCATTGCCAGGGCAACTTAAACTAATCAATAAATAATATCCCAGGAGGAAATTTCGCTCCCAATAATTGCATGTGATTTCCATTATGATTTCCGGGTCGGGCAATTCAAAAAATGTGTTGTTTCAGTTTTCTGATAAAAGCAAAGTTGCCCGGGATTGAAAAAGTGCCCGGCTGGTGATAGGCTTGCCACCTATCAAATTTTGGGACTACGTATTTTCGGGTAATTCTGGGTCCACTGGTTGAACCTCTGCCTACCCCTTTGGGGATACGGGCGTGAAGATACGTATAATTAGTTCAGTAGAATTACAACCTTGCAGCCCTAAATATTTAATCGACTAAACTAAATTTTCAACGATAAGTAGATAATGTACTGGTGCATAGAGTAGGATCCTTTGAACGGGAATAAAGGAATGACTATGTATTTAGAATATTTATTAAGCACATTGACTGCTCGCCGTAGAATAGCGCAGCTCAATTGTAGAGAAGTAAATTTGTAATTACGTATTTATATTGTTAATAAAACTGTTATAAGATAGACTACTGTGTTTTATTGGTCTAACTCCAAAATGTTAATCTGTTAAGACATATCACAGCCTGCTGATTACATGCAGCATGATAACATTTTGTCAACCCTGTTTTCGACGTTGGGGGAATAATTTCTGCGATATATTGTGCGTGACACGGTAACTTTATCTTAATACTGTGGATAACATGATTATAATACATGACTAATTATGTCAAAATTTAAGATTATGGTAACGTTTACTTGCCATCAGTTATGTTTCGACCTCTGTTTTTTATATATTATTTAGTACTTACCTTCCTTTTCTTCCATATATAAAATTCTCCATAAGAATTTTATATATTATGTAGTATTTACCACCCGGTAGGTAACTAGGTACTAAATAATCTATAGGTAGGTACATATAATAAAATCGTAGAAAATTCAAAACTGTGCATTGAATATTTTTTTTAAAGATTACTACGGGCGTGATCTACAATTGATATCGATGCTAAAAATATAGTTTTTACAATTTTTGTCTGTTTGTCTGTATGTATGTATGTCCGGCCTAAACTCAAAAATTACTACATGGATTTACTTCAAATTTTGCATGAATATTACTAACAGGTCGGGTTAACATATAGGCTACATATTATCACGCTATCACCTACGGGGGAGAAGCTGCGAATCTTTATTTTTCTGAATTAACGCAAACGAAGTTGCAGGCACCAGCTAGTACATATAATAAAAACAGAAAAAACGCATTTTTGAATTGCTCAACTCGGGAATCGAACCCGAGACCTGTGTCGTGAAGCGGTCAACTCCGACACCGGGCCACTAGACCACATAGTCGAGGCGAAACTAATTCTTTCTGATTATTATAAGATCTATTAGCGTGAAGATATTTTATTTATTTTTATTTTCGTTTACTCAATGATTGCAAATAATCGGTTATTCATACGCTCATTCATTCACTCTATGGTGTGAATTTAAGCGAGCTGACTATACAAAATGTATTTAAGCTACATAATACATTGTGCACAGTTCTTTATATAACCAGCTAGCTCTCTTAATTGGATAACATTATAATTATGGATGTGCTCTTTCTTGGCATTGTGTAAGTCGAATCTTGAGCCGTTGAACTGGCCTACATAACTGACTATCTGTGACATACGAGTATAATGTAAATAAATATATATCACCACGCCAAATCTTTATCCGCCACGCCACGCCAAAGACTGAATACTGACTTACCAAGTACCATACATGACAATCCAGACAGACTTGCCGTCTGCGTCTATATTCAATTAGCGCTAGTTGCAACAGAGTAATAAGCCTTCTATCATTCATTCCAATATGAACCCCACTACCATAACGAAACAGCGATACCTTTGCCAGCCAGCCGGCCTTACTCCTTTTGACAGATATCTGTTGCTGACTTGCCTCTGCTACCTGGGGTACAAATTGGATCATTCCTTTGTACCATAAGCTAGTGTGTAAAGAAGACATTATCACCGGTTATGCCGTACAGGAATCTGCCGATGTAGTATGGACTTCGATAATCATGTAGGGAACCCTCTCCACGGAAAATTATAATAAACTAGCTGCAGTGTGCAGCCCGCTGCATTATAAAAATTTTTGGTGAATCCTGCGGGAACAACTTATTTTTCGGGATAAAAAGTAGCCTATGTGCTATTCCAGGTCATCATCTACCTGTGTGCCAAATTTCATCCAAATCCGTCCTGTGGTTTTGGCGTAATTGAGTAACAAACAGCCATCCATCCATCCATCCATCTATACATCCAAACATCCAAACTTTCGCATTTATAATATTAATATACTCGTAGATTAATATAGATTACACTAATTTCGTTAAGGTTTGCTATGTGGTTAAACAACATTTTCTTTTTATTATATTTTTCGATCGCCTCTGTGGTCTAGTGGTCCGTTGTCGGAGTTAATTAACTGAGATCCCGGATTCGAGTCCCGGGTCGGGCAATTAAAGGTGTTTTTTTCAGTTTTCTGAAAAAAACATCGATGCCCGGGATTGAAAAAGTGCCCGGTTGACCACCTATCACATTGTGGGATTAAGTATCTTCGGCTAATTGTGGGTGCACTGGTTGTACCTCCTACCTACCTCTTCAGGGATACGGGCGTGAAGATACATATATTTTTACTAGCTGTTGCGTGCAGCCTGCTGCATTATAAAAGTTTTTGGTAAATCCCGAGGGAACGACTCATTTATAGCCTATGTGCTATTCCAGGTCATCATCTACCTGTGTGCCAAATTCCATCCAAATCCGTTCAGTGGTTTTGACGTGATTGAGTAACAAACATGCATCCCTCCATCCATACAAACATCCAAACTTTCGCATTTATAATATTAATATAGATGGTTTACTTATGACCATTACCTAAGTATGACTTATGACCATTTCAATATATTAAATTTTGATAGATAACCGTCTTTATTGCTAAGTATTTCGCAAAAGGCGAGGCAGAATGGTAGATGGTCTATTGATTATAGAGAATTAGGAAATCCGACTACTTTTAATTTTACTTTAAATCAAACTAGCGACCTGTCCCGGCTCCGCACGGTTTATAATATACGTATATTATACATATAAACCTTCCTCTTCAATCACTCTATCTAATAAAAAAACGCATCAAAATCCGTTGCGTAGTTTTCAAGATTTATGCATACATAGGGATATAGGGACAGAGAAAGCGACTTTGTTTTATATAGTGTAGTGAAGTAGTGTGCAGTGACCATAAACTAATACGTTAAGTACAACCAAATTGTAGCAACTAAACTTCAAATGTAAGTGAAAAAAGTTTGTTTTCTTCCTGATAGTATTCGTAAGATTGGTAAGATTTAGTATTAATAATAACCGGCCAAGTGCTAGTTGGACTTGCGCACGAAGGATTCCGTACCATTATCTATAAAAAGGAGCAAAAAAAATCACGTTTGTTGTATGGGAGCCCCCTTAATTTTTTTTTATATCATTAGATAGCAAACAGGCAGATAGGTCTCCTGATGAAAAGAGTCAACAATGACCTATAGACACCAAAGATGTTAATAGTGCGTTGCTATCCGTGTGGCGGGATGGCAGTGACATGCATAAGTCTACCAGCTACCTTACTATCCAAACCGGAACACGACAATGACAAGCATTGTCACTATTGCGGCAGGAATAGATAAGGCACTGATACCAAATACCCGGGCGAGTCCTTGCAGAACTCTACCACCTAGTAGTCACGATGGTAGTGACACTTATAGCCAATCACCTTTTACGACCTGACTGGCAGAATGGCAGTTGGTCTATTCTACTTCTATAAAACGTTTGATCGAGTTTCAAATCACAATGATTGTAAATAAGTTTCACTTAAAAATTTAAGAGATGTTACACGAAATACATACATATCACAAAGGTACCGTTCTACATAAAATTAATTCGTTTCCCTAAAACTATTCTAAAATGAATGGCAAAATCACGGGGAAACGAAATGTACAGACCAGTGACAAAGCGGCTCTGGTGTATGTTGTTTACATTCAGTACGACTGAAACTAGTAGTGTAATAGCTTACATTTGTTAGACTGGACGTACACTTGTGTAGAAATGTATTTATTTAGGTGTCTTTCGACGTATAAGCGGGTATGTGAATTGGTCACAGAAATGATTGGACTTATCTCCAAATATAAGTATTTATTTAATACTTTATTGTACACAGGAAATAGTACAATTTGGAGAAAATAAACGTAGCATAAGTACAATTGGCCAGCTTATCTCTACTTAAAAAGTATTCTTTCAGCCAACCCGTTAATTTGAGATGTGTGGAAATGTATTTATTTAGGTGTCTTTCAACGTATAAGCCGGTATGTGAATTGGTCACAGAGATAAGTGGACTTATCTTCAAATATAAATATTTATTTATTTAATACTTTATTGTACACAGGAAATAGTACAATTTGGAGAAAATAAACGTAACATAAGTACAATGGGCGAGCTTATCTCTATTTAAAGAGATTTCTTCCAGCCAACCCGTTAAATTGAAATTACAGGCTAATATTTTTTCTATCTCTCGATCTGAACAC
>DWBA01001325.1:0-10805 GCA_018236825.1 Apodemia zela
CCGCCTTACCTATTCCTGCCGCAATAGCGTCAGTGCTTGTCACTGTCGTGTTCCGGTTTGGAAGGTGAGGTAGCCGGCAAGCTTATGCATGTGGCATTAAAATTAACATCTATGGTGTCTATAGACGATGGTTGACTCTTTCCATCAGGAGACATGGCAGAACGGCAGTTGGTCTATTCTTCCAAGGAGCCCGAACCAACACGGGGTGTATGGATATATGTATAATATTTATAAGTATCATCCATATTTTGTTTAAGGATGGGTCGAAAAACAGCAATAATAATATTGGGTGTTGCCGCGGGCGTGTTTGGATGGGCTAAGAGTTTTGCAAACTCTTATTTAATTTTTATAAGCCTTGAATTTTTAGAAGGAGTAATCGGAGAAAACTTTTCTCCGGCGTTTATAATGAGTAAGTATCCTTTTAAAAATATAAATATCATAAGCATATAAAACAAGTAAATGGTAAAGAAGGCCGGTGACTTTCCGGTGATGGCCGGAAATAAACAGGGCCTGTTAAAATTAAAGTTACATTAAATGTTGAATTAACACTAATTTTTCTAATTAATTAACATATTTTTTAAAGAAGGCAATCAAAAACTGTGAATATAATAAAAAAAAAACAGATTTACGTCAAATGAAACGTAAAATTGGCAGTCTACCATATTTGTTGTCTCACACAGTAGGGATTGCGGTTATTGCAAAATACTCTATCGATTTTTAAACTTGAAAAATCGATTTATGAAGAGAGCAGCTCTGTAAACTTTGCGATTCAATTATACTTGGAGTTATGTGAAGTTTTGTTAGATTTATTATGTTGATTGTATTTTTTTAAATAAAACATGATGGTTTGTATAATGAAATTACACTAATCAACTAAGGTAAATTATTAAATTGTGAAAAACATATGCTAATAACTTAAAAAACTCATTTTCTTCTTATGCAGTGATAGAAGATTATGACCCAAGAGAACTTTTTTCTCCCTGCTTTTACAACATTCACTCCGTTATCGTTATTGATGCTTTGGAAATATACTATAATATCATGTAATTATTATATGTGTACGCCATCAGAATTTTTTAAAGCCTTACAATATATGACGCGTCGCAAGCCTTCTTTGACCGCCCCGTTGTCGAGTGGTTGGCGATGGTAAGGCTAAGCTTTACCGCCAATCTAAAAAAGACTAATAATAATTATGAGAGCCAAGACAGTAAAAAATTGGGTTTAAAAAAAACTTACCATAAATTGAAAATTATGTTTTATAAGAATTTATAACAGTTGTTATTTTTTCATCATGATTAATCATGATTCATTTACTATTATTGTCAGTTTAGCTTTTTTTATTCTGCACTTTGGAACTGTTGGCAATTAAATAACTGGTATAATATTTTATACAAGGAGCTTCAAAAAATTTTTATGAAACTTATATTCCTTAAATGAAACTATAATTTTTGCTTCAAAATAACACTTCTTTTGAACAATAAAAAAGTTGCCGATCCTACTTAACATTTACCGAAAACATTAGTTCTTTAAAAGTTACTAGCTGTTCCCCGAAAGTATATCGTATATACTGGTTAAATGAAATCATCGTTACATATGATCAATTGGTAGAGTACCCCGTCTTGAGGGGAGGTCGCAGGTTCGAATCCTAGCGTGTCGAAATTTTTCTTTGTGGTTTTCTAAATTATTATTATTTATTTATTAATAGTGGAGTGCCTGTGGGTTTCAACCTCTGATTACACTTAATGTGTAGTGTGTTGTAGTGTACACAATGAATTTTTATGGTCTATGTGGGATTTGTTTTTTACATTATATTTGTTTTATAGAAGAAGAGGCAAACGACCTGAAGGTGCACCTAATCGTAAGTAATCACTACCGCCCATGGACATCCGCAATACCATAGGTCTTGCAGTTGCGTTGTTGGCCTTTTAAGAATGATCACGCTCTTTTCTTGAAGGTCCCTGAATCTATATCTGTTCGGAAGCACCCCCGCCGGTAACTGATTCCACAAAAGAGTAGTCCGAGGCAAAAAATGAGGAAAGAAACGCACGGTTGTGGATTTTTAGATATCGATATGGCGAGGGAAGGCATCGAGGTGGCAGGAATCAATCCGAACAACTCGTCGGAACACTCTCCATGATAGATGCGATTGAAGATACAGAGCGAACCTCCATCTCTGCGTAATGCCAAAGAGTCAAGCAGTTTTGAAATGGCCTGGTCATCAACAATTCGGACCGTTCTATGCTGAATGCGATCAAGAAGAAGAAGCTGGTACTGGGGAGCCCCGGCCCGAGATGAGAACAGTACTCCATGTGAGACCGAATCTGCACCTTATAAAGTTAGAGGCGATGGGCCGGCAAGAAGTACAGTCTTGCTCTGCTGAGCACACCGAGCATTTTGGAAGCTACCTTTAACATTTGATGCATCACTTGAACAATTCATAAGAGCATACCTGCAGAGGATGTGAAGCTGCGTGTGGATGTCAAAAAAGTGGCTTACACTGCAGTAGGGTAGCATGTTTACAGTACAAATAAATGAAGTCGAAGAAAATATTTAAGAATAAGAATATTAATGAGAACAAAAAAAATATACAATTAAGATAAAAAGAAACTAGAATTATTACAAATAAACAAACAATAATAAAAATAAATTTAAAAGACAATGTTAATACCAATAATAATTTGTATATATAGATCTACAAACATGTATAAAGAAAAAACATAAAATCGAATAATGGTTATAAATATATAGCAATGTAACGGTAAAATGGTCTGGTCTGGTCTGGTCACTCAGCATACACATCGGGTGACTTGTAACCCTACAGCTGATTTTCTGGGCTACATTTGCCTGGCTGACGATTATTTAATGTAAATAAAAAAATATCACATATTTACAAACCATACATTGTATCATATTTTTTTATTTCATTCTCCTTTATTTGCATATTTTTGTTAAATATAGCATTCATAAAGCACATAACATTTATAAATAAACGTTTTTTACTTGTTCAAGGTCCCTAATACCACTGGTTAGTATTTAGTAGTAGTAGTAGTAGTAGTAGTATTAGTAGTTAGTACTTACGTTAGGTTCATTTAATCTCCTGTATCTGTTTAGGCGAAATTGAACATATAAATAATAATAGAAGTAGTATTTATATTAAAACTATATTCTCAAAAATGTTTTTATTCATTTGTTTAAACACTGAGCACAAAAAAATTTAGTAAACATTGCAATTTATATTGTAAAAAACAACTTCTCACATATGTCATATAAATACATCATTCACTGTAAGTGAAATTCGAAAAGTGTTTTGAACGATCCAGGTACTCCATTATAACGGAATATCAAATTTCCTAAGTTTCTTGTCCAGTAAATTAATTTTTACTGACAAATATAGATTTAAACTAGATCACCCTATTAAACAAAAGTACATATTTTTAACATTAGCATTTTGGAAAATAATGAACATATAAATATTAACTTATTTATTATAAATTAATTATCTATCTTTACAGGTGTAGAATTGGTTCATGCTGATTATCGATTGAAGCACCAAATATTATTTAGTTTATTGTTCGTATTAGGCGGAGTAACTTTTTTCGGTGCTGCTTACCTAATACCATATTGGAGAGACTTTGTACGTATCATATATGCTCCAGCTTTTTTGCATATATTCTTCTATTTTATTTTGGACGAAAGTGTTAGATGGCTTCTAAGCAAAGGAAGAAAAAAAGAAGCAGTAAAAGTGCTCCTAAAAATGGCCAAAACCAATAAAGTTATTTTAAACGAAGAAGCACTAATAAATTTAAAATGTGAAGAAAAATTTACCGAAAATTCACCCTTGCAAGAGACTTTCAAGTCCAAAATAGTAATGAGACGATTCCTAATTTGTTTGATTTGGTGGATTTCGTGTACTTTTATCGCTTTTGGACTTTTAGTGAATGCAGTCTCTTTAGCTGGAAATAAATATTTAAACTTAGCATTACTCTCTGTATGTGACATTCCTGCTAGCTTCGCAATGGCGTATACTTTGACAAGATTTTATAGAAAAAAACCATTGGTGATTTCATTTTTAACATGTGGTGTACTATGCCTGACGCAATCATTTATACCCAAAGGTATATGTTTTGTTAAGTCTTTATAAAAATATGTTAGCTTATGTCTTTGAACTTTAAATATTACTCGTATTATTCATTCATTCATCATACTACAAGGTTTTAGCGAGCATCCAAATGTACGTATAATTAATCTTTCACCTTTCTTACCCTCCAAACCGGAACACGACAATGACAAGAACTGATTTTGATGGGCATGGAGATAGTTGAAAATTCGGGATCGAATTTAAGTTAACTTCTTTTCAAAAATCGGCCCCTAAAGTGCTGAAACAGAAAATAAAAATTTGTTTGGAAAACTATATCGACGGCATGCTATTTTATTTGCAGGCGAAGCCGCGTGAATCAGCTAGTTTATTCTATTTTATCGTGTTTTTTGTAAATAAATATATACAATAAACATAATTAAAAGTTGCTTTAAAAAACGTATAATGTGTATGAATTTTTGGCTAATAAGTTATAATATTAAATTAAGGAATATCTTATTATGTAATTTAAAAAATTCTTAATACAGATATAATTTAAGATTTTCATTACCTATAATTAATTTAAATCAAACTTGTATAGAAAATTATGTTCAGTGTTAGTTGTTCTATAAATTTTTTATTGATTTTATGAATGTGTATTCAATAACTTGTTACACCTATATTCTCGCAAATAAATTATCTATCTTCTTCTTCTTCTTCGTCCAGACATCATAATTTAAAAAGACACTTGATCGCCTTAAAAATAAATAAAAAGTGGCTATAAATCTGATTATCTATACATGTATATATTTTTTAGATCATTTATGGATATCTTCAGGATTATACTTTATGGGAAAATTTTTCACTACATACACGTTCTATGTGGTGTACATGTATACGTCGGAATTATTTCCCACTTATTCACGAAACTCTATGCATGCTCTGTGTTCTGCAGTTGGACGTATTGGATCAGCTTTAGCTCCCATGACACCTTTGTTGGTAAGATTCATGTTCTTTTAATAAAAACTTTATTTTTGTTAAAACAAGCTAACAAGTAGATAGCTCTTTTAATTTTTTCATATCATAAGATAGCAATCGCCTATGTGGTCTAGTGGTCCGGTGTCGGGGTTGACCACATTAGGTCCCGGGTTTGATTTGCGGGTCGGTTAAAAAGAAGTTTCTTTTTTTACAGTTTTCTGATAAAAACAAAGTTACCCGGTATTGGAGAAGGGCCCGGTTGGTGATAGGCTTGCCACCTATCACACTGTAGGAGTATCTTCGGCTAATCGTAGGTGCACAGGTTGTACCTCTTCGGGGAAATAGGCGTAAAGATACTTATAAGATTACAAACAAGCAGATGGCTCTACTGGTGGGAAGAGACGACAATCACCTATAGATACCAACAATGTTAAAAATTAATTCCGAGCCGTATTCCGGGATGGTAATGCCACATCCATTAATTTACCAGCTATTTTAGTCTCAAAACCGAAACACGACATTATGAACGCTAATGCGGCAGGAATGGGTAAGGCAGTGATACCAAACCCGAGCGAGTCATTGTAGAACTCTACAATTGAGTAGCCACGATGGCAGTGGCACGTACAGCCAATCTTTCACCTTTTACGAAATGCCTGGCTGAATTGAAAATGATAATTCCTTCTGATAATAAAAATAAGTGAGTGCGGCCGTCAATACCGTAATATCCCGTAAATTGGATCAAAATCGGTTGATTCATTCGAAATTTATCAATGGCGAAAGTTTTTGATAAAAGTTTTTCGCTACGTCTTTCAACCTATCCATTTTAACAGACAATATAATATTTTTCTTTGAGCTTAAAATACCTCAATTTAGCGGGAAGTTCAGGGTTTACAGATTTTTTTGGATGTGATCCATAATTTTAGAATTTCTGTCCGAGACAATATTTTTCCAAGTTGCGTTAATTTTTTTATAATATAAGATACCAAACAAGCAGATGGTTCTCTTGATGGAAAGAGACAACCAACGCCTATAGACGCCAAAGATGTTAATGGTGCGTTGCTATCCTTGTGGTGAGGTGTAGATGCCACATGTATGAGTTTACCGGCAACACTACCCTCCAAACCGGAACAAGATAGTGATAATCACTGACGCTATTGCAGCAGGAAAAGGTAAGGTGTACCAGATCTGAGCAAGACAATGCAGCACTCTACCACCTAGTAGCCACGATGGTAGTTACTCGCATAGCCAATCACTCGCCTCTGATGAACTGCCTGGCAGAACGGCAGAAGTTCTATCCTTCAAAGGGATCCTGGACCAACATGATGTAATTCTCATTTTAAAAGTGTAATAACGAATATGAAATAAAAAATTTCACCTTAGTTATTAAACTTGTAAAATGATATTTATTTTCACAAATAAATATAATCTTGAACATATTCCATGTTGTTTCCTTTAATCGAAATGGGATATGTTTGACTGCTAATCTTTATCTTAGTTTTACTTATTTTTATTTTAGACCAATTTTGGACAATTCCAACATCAAACGCTTTAATAATTTTCCCAATATTGAGTTAATTGACTTACGGCCAATTGCACTAACCTTGTCTTAGCTTAGGACAATCTTTATTAGCATGCTGTCAGTTGTCACTTTCTTTTCATTTAAGACAAAAAATGACAGCATACTATTTAGGATTCTCTTAACTTAAGACAATGTTAGTGCAATTGATCGTAGAGTTACGAATCTTTACTATAAAAAACGACAAGCAGTCCATTCTTCTTAAAATGAAGGAGGTCCATACTCAAAAGGAAAAACCATGCGAAACTATAATTTATAAATAACTAGCGAGGTGCCCTGGCTTCGCACGGATTATAATATACATATGTATTATACATATAAACCTTTCTCTTTAATCAAGAGTGATTTTGGTGCGGGTTTTTTTTAAAAGATAGATAGATCTATTTAAAAAAAACGCATCAAAATCCGTTGGGTAGTTTTAACGATCTAAACATACATAGTGAAATATTGTGTATAACAACACTTACTAACTTTTGAAAAACACGACTTTTAACATTATGTCATTGATATTTAAATAGAAAACATAACCCTCGTACGCATTTTAGCTATGCTCATGATATGTCCATTATTGCCCTATATTTATAGAAATGCAAAGACGGCAAGAATAAGCCAAAAGATACATTTTAAGAGCATAAAAGACTCATTAGCAAGATTTATTTTTAATATATTAAAAACATACGAAGCATTAATAAAAGTTATATTTAATTAAACGGACTCCATAAGAAATAAACGGCGATTCGCTGTATAAAAATGTGCTCTTAGGACCAACGTCTTTTTATTTCTTCTAACAACATTAAATCTTAAAACATTTTTAATACTTACAGAAAGCTTTTGCGATGGCTACGTTAGATATAATTCCCACCAAAGGTACGACTAGTAAGCCGGAGCCAAGGTGAGATAACATATCTCCTGCTGACACAGTCGCATTCCCGATGCTCGAACGAAATGGCGGCAGTCGCGGTCTGGGTAACCCAGGTGTTATATTGCCTGTAAAGTGTGAAAACATGAAAAACCACTTTTGTAAGACATTTAACTCAAGGAAAAGCTTTTCGTGTAATAAAATCTTATGTCTTAATATTTCTATTCAATAAGGAATATTATTAAAATAATATGAAATTGCTAGGTATATATTTTTTGCGCTTATTGCAAAGAGTTTCAAGTCCAAGTTGATGCAAGGAGGTTTTATAGCTTGACACCATTATCTGTTTTCTGTGGAAAATCTCGTATCTTATAATAAAAAACGAATAAATATAATATGACTTTTTTAAACCACATATTTTTTTTTTAAATCTAAATGTTATCTAACAGAGATGATTCTTATAGCAAAGCTAGTTTCAAACTGCAGCCAGAACTGCCAACTGTCTTCATTAACTTTAAAGCAAAGCAAAAAGTCTCTCTAAGTTCAAAATGGAAATCCAAACTAGGTGTCAGTGACACAATTGGACTTTACTGCCTCTTACGAGCGACTCTATTTCTATAAAAAAAAGTAAATATATGATTATTTCGTATCATAGAGTAGCAAAAAAGCAGATGGCTTTTCTAATCGGGACAACCATCTGCTGTAGATATCAAAGATGTTAATGGTGCGTTTCTGATCAACACCGACACCGAACCACTAGACCATAGAGGCTATTATTATTCCTATTAGTATATAATAATAATACGAGTATTATATACTATTATGATTCTTGTATAAATCCCTTGCAATAAAGTAATTGAGATTTATATTTAATTTAGAGTTATTATTGTACATTGTCTACCTCATTTCTTTTTGTATTTTTTCCCCTGTCTTGGGTTAGCTGTAAGATATCTCTTTTTAGTGATAAGCTCCCCTTTTGTACTGTTTTTATTTGTTATCTCTTTTTTAATTAATTTTGTGTGTGCAATAAAGTGTTAAATAAATAAATAAAGTTAACTACTAGTTTGATGATTACTCACGAACCAAAAAACATATTACTTCAACTATCACTGGCCAATTCCCGTAAAATGTTATACATAAACCCGAGAAATTTTCCTTTATCGTCTCAATTCGTAATGTAACTTAGTTCCAAAACACACGGATATTCGGTCCGTTGCTCGAGCGATAAATGTTGCAAAAGCTTATATATTTATATCGGTCTATTTATGTCCCCCAAACCAAGGTACTGCTCTGTTAAATAAATCTCTAGGGTCAGATATTGAATTGCGAAATTTTATCATAATTCTTATGAAACCTTTCCTTATTTTATAGCCGAGTGCCGACCGTTCTTTGTAGTGGACTAAAACGTTTATTTATTTAGGTGAAATGTTGGTAGTTTATTTTCTACAAGCTTGCAATCTACAAGGGTTCTATAAGCGGGTATAACTAAGAGCAGTGTGTAGAATTATTGTTACTATCACCGATTTTTCAAAAAAAGTGGCACTAATTTTAAAACAACTGCTACATTTGCACACTTGGAATTTAAACATGAATTAATGTGGTACTGCATTAACAGAAACGAATCATTAGATATTGTACTTCAAAGGCCAGCACTCTCTTAGACAAACCTAAAGCTGTAACGCCTATATCATAATACAAGGACATAGGACATTTCATAATACATTGAATTAAGAACAACACGTAGTTTGTGTCGTAGATTTAAGTTCGATCCACGTTAATTTTGAGTCTCCTGATTGAAACAAACTGCCAATGGACCCCAAAGACGATAATGTTAATATGCATGTGGTGGTATAGTAATGTTCATAAATTTACCGACTATCTTACCCTCCAAAACAGAACACGACTGTGACAAGCATTGACGCTATTGGGGCAGGAATAGGTAAGGCGGTGGTAACGTACCCGGTACCCGTAAACTATACCAACTAGTAGTCACGATGGTAGTGACATGTTTAGCCAAGCGTTCACCTTTAACTGTCTGGTAGAATGGCGGACGGTCTGTTCTGCAAAGGGGGTCCGGATCAACACGGGGAAAAAATTCCTGTCAATGGTAGAGTTCCGCAACGTCTCTACCAGTTATATGATACCACA
The DNA here is from genome assembly GCA_018236825.1 of Apodemia zela. NCBI lineage: Eukaryota > Metazoa > Arthropoda > Insecta > Lepidoptera > Riodinidae > Apodemia > Apodemia zela. The sequence continues at coordinate 9,637 of DWBA01001325.1, forward strand.
GCCCAATATATTTGTACTGATATAGCGTCAATGCTTGCAATTGTCGTGTTCCGGTGTATGGCAGTCAGTAGACTTATGCATGTGGCATTACAATCACATGAAAAACCACGTTTCAATAACATCTATAACACTCTGGAACGCACTCCCCGCTGATATTAGGAGGGCGGATTCAAAATTATCTTTTAAACGGCAAGTCAGGAATCATTTACTTGGGCAATGTTCCTGATTTGTAGCTTATTTACACTATTTACTTGCTGCTTGTATGAAGACATAATTGGGTATATATTAGTTTCTATGTATATAAGTATGTTTAAGTATATTAGTATTTATTTATATTTTATTCTATATAGTTATATGTATATATAGTTATTTGTATTTTATTCTTATATATTGTTATGTATACATTTGTGTAGATTTAATAGGTATATTTATTTATATTATGTATTCGAGTTTTTAACAATGTTTTTGCTTTGTTTTTCTTATTGTAAGTTATTGTTTTTACTTAATTTGTGTGTTTAATGTACTTAAGATACTGTTTTTTTTCTGTTTACTATTTGCACCCTTGTCCCTTCTTTGTATTTTTCATGTGGTTGACTGGCAGAGAATGCTCTTGAGCGTTAAGTCTACCTGTACAAATGTATGTGTGCAAAATTTAAATAAATAAATATAAAATACCCTTGGAGTGATTTTATTTCATCGTTAAGTAGTATGACTCTGTATTTCTGGGTGTAAATGCAAGCTACACTGATGTGTTGTCTTGAAAGTGGTATCCAGTTTAATCCGAGCAAAAGGATATTCTACAAGAGGTTTACCTTATCAGCCTTATCCGTTGGCGGTGAAGCTGGAGGGCTTCTCGGAAGACCGAGGTCCTCGTCATCATCGCTATCTCCTCTGCCACGTCTTCTCACGGCAGCCACTAGCTCCGCCTGATAAAGAAAAACAATATCTTAATTTATCTCACTTAAAAAGTGGTACAAAGTTTTCGCTTCACGTATTAATATACAACGTGTCACAGAAAAGAATACACATTATGATACACGTCAATTAGTATTTTTAATAAGCATTGTCTTATTATTACTATGGACGTCGGGGCCGCGCTAAAAAATGTCCGAGCCAAATGAGCTACAAATTAGAACAAAACTCAAAAAGAGCTACAATTCCGCTTTAGT
>DWBA01001326.1:0-10802 GCA_018236825.1 Apodemia zela
ATGTGATAGGTGGCTACCCTATCGCCAACTGGGCACTTTTCCAATCCCGGGCAACGTTGATTTTATCAGAAAACTGATTTTTTTTTAAATTGCCCAACCCAGGAATCGAACCCGGGACCTCGTGTAGTCAACTCCGACACCGGACTACTTGACCACAGAGGCGATTTTAAAGTACGTAGCACAAAAAATCTTGATGTTTGGGTGCCACACGAGCTCGCAGAAAGAAACCTAATAAACTGTGAACTCATTTTAGATTCTCTGTTGACACGTAAAGAAACCGAATTGTTTTGATTAGATTGATCACTGATGATGAAAAGAAAATGAAACTACGACTAGAACGCTTGAGAAAGATCGTAGTCAAAAGCCAAACTCAACAGATTACATCAAAGCCCGGATTAACTCGCAAAAATTGATGCTGTGTGTACATATGGTGGGATTGAAAAACTATAATTCATTGTACCTGTATTCATTAGTACATTGTAACTTAAACAAGAAATGGAGGTAAAAACCGCCGGAATTAATCAAAAGAAATGGTGCGGTTTTTCATCATGATAATGCTAGACCAAACACATATAAAACCACTCAGCCAATATTGAAATAGCTTGATTGGGAAGTAATCCATCCACCAAATAACTATCTTGCATTTAAAAATTTTCAGCAGTTTTAGGCTCTTATATGGCAATATTATGTTGATCTCAACATCAAGAGAAGACTGTCAAAATTACTTGTCGCAGTGTTTTGATCAAAATCCTAAAATTTCAACAACTGTTGCGGTTGCAGTGTTTTGATCAAAACAACGGATTAAATGGATATGCCTTATAGGCAATTTCTTAGATTGTTAGTGTCGCTTGCATTTACACCCAGAAATACAGAGTTATACTACTTACCGATGAAATAAAATAACCCCAAGAGTAATTTTTAACCTTGTCATCTCATTTGGAACGATAAAATAGTTAGTTCAGGCTCCTCTGAAGAATAAATCAATTGCCGTTCTGCCAGGCATGTCGTAAAAGGCGACTAATTGGGTATGTGAGCCACTACCATCGTGGCTACTAGATGGTAGAGTTCAGCATTGTCTCGCCCGGTACTGGTACCACCGCCTTATCTATTCCTACCGCAATAGCGTATGTGCTTGTCACTATTGTGTTCTGGTTTGGAGGATGAGGTAGCCGGTGAACTTATGCATGTGGCAATAAGACCTCGCCACAAGATAGCAACGCACAATTAACATCATTGGTGTCTATAGGCCAACACGCCATCATCAGACTAGACTAGAGATAACTTTGGAAACCCCACTTTGGAATCCGGGATTAAATAATTTAAGTTCAATAGGATAACCACCAGAATACGAGACGGTCAAAACCTTTACGTGATTCATTAGCATTACATTCAATTTTAGATTGTACATTTAATAACTAAATCTTGTACCACAACATCTATATTATTTAATATTATAAATGCGAAAGTTTGGATGTTTGGATGTATGGATGGATGGATGGATGGATAGATGGATGGATGTTTGTTACTCAATCACGCCAAAACCACTGAATAGATTTGCATGAAATTTGGTACACAGGTAGATGATGACCTGGAATAGTACACAGGCTACTTATGATCCCGAAAAAATGAGTCCTTCACTTTAACTACACATAATTATAATAAACGGTCATATCTTTTGATCGTTTTTTTTTGTGATGTAAGTAAAAATGTCTGGTTTTCGGATTTTTTCCTTTATATGTGCGGTAATACATCGTTTCTTGCACAATTTCATCATTTTAGGTCAACGGGAAGTACCCTATAGGTTTTGATTCCCTTTTGAAATTGCATAAAAATACAAAATACGTACAAAATAAATGGCTATATCTTTTGATCATGTTGACTTACAAGTTTGAATTTTTTACAGCTGAAAGGGACCATAGAGCCAAGTATTTGATATAAATTTCAACTTTATACCTCTAACCTTTGCTGAGAAAAAGGGCCTTAACAGACAGACGAACAACTAAGTGATCCTATAAGGGTTCCTTTTATTCCTATTTAGGTATGGAACCCTAAGAATAGTAACTGACAGAAAATGAATCATTTATTCTATAGAATGGTAAACAATTCTATAAATAAAGTATTGTCTAGCCACGGTATATTTTTAGTGTGTATTATTAACCTTGACGTTCAATTAAGGTTGGATAAGATTATTAGTTACAGTTATACTAGTATAGTAGATAATGAACAATAAGTGTATTGCTTATTGATAACTTTTTGTGCTCTTTGTGTTACTAAAATTATTTTAAGTTATGTAAACATTTTTAAAATGAAATATATGTAATTTGATTACTATTATTAGGTGAATAAAAAAAAATGTTTGAGGAAACTTGGTCTTTTCCCTAAGTTGGAATATACCTGTTTTAAATCAAAAAGAATTATCTTGATATGGCTTATAGTTCTGGAGAAATTCTTGGACAACCATAACTAATGTTTGAAATTTAGAGCACATGCTTAGGACATCTAAATAGATTATCATACTCGAACATTATTAATATGGAGGAAGCTAGACAAGTGTATCTAGAATGCGATATATAGGACACTGCTCTCTCTAACTACCCCGTGAGAGAATTAGCATGAAAATATTTAAGTATGTATGCATAACTAAACATAATATTATAAAGCTTTCAAAGAGATATATAACATCATCTGTTTGTTATAAGACTTTGGTATGTTAATTTATTTATATATATTTGGTAAGGTTTAGCAGAAATGACCAGTTGTCATATATTTGTGTAAAAAAAAATATTTTTTTGTATAGATCTAATACCTTTAAACAAGCAATTCTTGTATATATATATATATATCAACGATCTCGGAAACGGCTCCAACAATTTTCTCGAAATTTTGTATTTGGGGGGTTTCGGGGGCAATAAATCGATCTAGCTATGTTTTATTTTCAGAAAATGTTGTTTTAACCGTGTACTAAAAAAACACCGTCACACCATCCAGGTACTATCATCCTAAATAAGTCACAGGCAACTGCAACTAAATTGTAAAAAAAAACAAAGACAAAATCACTTTACTACACTATTTACTTAACCGGAATTTAATTAAAAATTTTATTATGACTGCAGGACTACAATAAAGTTTTAAGGTACAGGCAATAACAATGTTATTGTTGATTTTGCATTCATTTAGAGTCTTATTAGTGAAGCTTACATCAGCTTAATTACAGATGAGTAATGTTTACAAGTTCACACAGTTACTATGCTTGTTTTCCAATACATTATTTATTCAGTTGTATTTTGACACTGATATAAGTACTATTTTATAAGAAAAAAGTATGAGCTTTTTTATAGTAAAATTGCTACTTGATTGCAAAAAGATTTGAAACTTTTCCATCAATTCAAGAAAGCTATCCAACCATACCCTTTAGAACTTGTCAAACGTTTATCTTAACAAATGGATAATTATAATAATGTACATAAGCTTCCACATTTATCTTTTTTGTACGTCAATATTAAAATTTCATAATAAACTTCTGCCCGCTTAGGATATGCATTGTGTGATAATGTCCAGATCGACAAAAAGCAGGTTTGACCAATAAGAATTAATATGTTGGTTATTCAACGCATCGCACAATTCTTATTGGTCAAACACAAAGCAAACCTGTTTTATCGATCTCAACATTGTCACACACCGCTCAACCTAAGCCGGCTGGGCTCCCTTGAAAAATAGACCATCTGCTGTTCTGCCAGGCATTTCATAAGAGGCAAACGATTGGCTATGTGTGTCACTACCATCGTGGCTACTAGGTGGTAGAGTTCTGCATTGTCTCGCCCAGGTCATGTACCAGTGCCTCTCCTAATCCTGGCGCAATAGCATCATTATAGCAGTAAGGTAGCCGGTAAACTTATGCAAGTGGCTTTAAGACCCTGCCACAAAGATAGCAACGCACAATTAACATCTTTGGTGTCTCTTTGTTATTAAACTATCATAACTATTTAGATAAATTGTGTACATTAGTTGTGTTAGTAATTAAAATTGAATAATAGCATACCTAAATAAGTGAGCCATCCAACGCGTAGTTTCAGTCGCAATATGAGCACTTAGCCTGGCTGCATGGCTTCTTTCGAGTCTTGAAAACAAAGCAGATATACTATGTGATAATATGGCAGCTCGTGTTACTGCATCTGTTGGTAGCAAAGGTGGCTCTGTGCTTTCACAATTTGGATCAGTTTTAATAACTAACTCTTCCAAATCCTTTAAAATTTCGTCCATTGACATCTCTTCAGGTTCAAAAAAAGATTGGCTTATTTTACGCACTTCCTGTTTTTTATCATCTTCTATTGGATCTTGAGCATTCGCTACAGCTTCGAGCCTACCTACTACCTCCGAAACCTGAAACTCCAGACCCCCAAAAGGTTGCCGGTCCTAATAAAACACCGAAAAATAATTAAAATACAAACATTGATAATTCAAACAGCACACTTTCATTTCGTAAGTTTCTCACCAGCTCATTGTGGAGTTCATGTTTCGGACTAAGTTTAATTGATTCTTTATCTGAAACCGGTACATCATCCATGCTGCGTGGCTAATTTTTCGCGAAAATCCGACACCAACAAAATTTGTAAACGTCACTTCAATGTTTTGACGATATACTTTTTGCCCACAGATTACAGAAGTAGTGGAAGTAGTACATATCTGATATCACAGACTAAGGATATATGTGCTTTTGCCACAGATATTAAGATGGGTATCAATAATTTATCATTGGCCGTCTTAAGTTCGCGGGTGGAAATCATTTTTTTTATATATTTTTTGTGCTATTTCGTTTGTTCGTGATTGTTCGATCAAAGTTATCGTTTGTTCGATGTTGATTTTTTTAAATTATTTTTTTTAAATTCGATCTTAATTTTATTTTCTTCTTATTCGATTGTTCTTCGTTTGATCGTGACTGACCGATCAAATTTATTGTTTGTTCGTTTTTTTTATAAATAATTTCCAAAACTTAACTTTATTTTTTCTTTTTTTTATATCATAGGATAACAAACAAGCGAATGGCTCTCTTGATGGACAGAGAAACCATCGCAAATAGACACCAAAGATGTTAATGGTACGTTGCTATCCGTGTGGCAAGAAATAGGTAAGACTGTGGTACCAAATATTCGGCCGAGTCGTTGTGAAACTCTATCACCTAGTAGTCATGATAGTAGTGACATGCATAGCCAATCAGTTGCCTTTTACAACATGCCCGGCAGAACGGCATTTGTAATAGACAAATGCCTTCAAAGGAGCCCGGAACAACACGGAGGATTTGAACCAAGCCAGGTTCGAGTCTTTTTCAGCTCAAATTAAAATATTTTAAATCTTGATTAGATATTGTTTGTTCAATCAAAAAAAAAAAACGTTTATCAATCTTATTTCGTTTTATAATTAAATTCTAATCAATTGCGCGGTCTATTTAAATCTTATTCTATGCAACAATAACAACTGTCATAATAATAATAATAAAAATATTGATTTACCAGCTAGGAGAACTTAGCTAGCTCTGCGCCGAGCTTTGCGTAAAATGGAGATTTTACGCAAAGCTCGGCGCAGAGGGCGCCAGCAGTAAAAACATAGACAAACCACTGTCATTGTAATCGTTATACGTAAATAGATATTTGCGTTTAATGTGAAGAGTATTTAATATAATCACTACGTTTAAAGCACAGACTAGTAAAGAGAATTAATTGTTTTAAATATAATAATATAACACCCGATGGCCTATTAAAGGTGTATGATTTAAAAAAAACTGAGAACGTGATGCGAGTTTGAAGGGGAAAAGAATTTGGTGAAAAGGAACGGTTTCCTCTCCGCTAGTGCTGCACTCTGGCGTGATAAAATTGCAGTATTATCTCTTAATAGTTTGCAACATTATCATCATTTGTTCTGTGATTTACATTTATCATTATAATCTATGGAGTATGGACTATGATTATAATTTATAATTTATATCCTCTTTGCTTTGCAATTTACTAATAATTAATAAATAATTGTAATACAATCAGGCTATTTATAAATGTGTATTGAATATTGATTTATTCAAAAATGCAGCGTAACAAAAGGATTTCAATCTCCTGCGTACCAAATGAAATAATAATTGAGATACTGTTGCTCAATAATCCGTGCGATATCATTAATTTTGGTAAAACCTGCAAAAGATATCACCGATTAATTAAGAATAACAACTATTTATGGAAACGTAAATATGCCCACACGTAAGTAAGCTTACAATGGATACAAATACAATGCATAGTGTTTTGTTTACAAACGTGCCGCCTCGATAGATGTAAGATGATGCTGTTAAAAGCCTAGGAAGGGTCTTTCGATACTTTCGATTAAGCTTATGATAGACGCGTGGTTCTACTAAACAACATTTCGTATGTTTTCAGCAAAAAAGAGCTCCCTTTCACGAGGAATATTGATGTTTTGAATTATTTCCACTGTAATATAACTAAACTGTCTAGTAACTACATACTATAATTTTATGCAATTTAATGAAATCCTAAGAATTTCGTAAGTTTTGAAAAAAAACATAATTTTTAACTTAACGCTAAGTTAGTACCTAGTTTAAAGAAGTTACTGATTTAGCCCTGATTTTCTAAACTCGAATTTTCACCAGATCTTCACATTTTGAGATCCTATGAACCTATTGATAACTATTTTCACGATGATGTTAGTATGTATGTATGTATGTAAACATCTCATAATTCATTCATCTTGACCCTATCGAATTGTTGTTGTTGGCATTCGATTAGGTTTCGCCAAACAATCTTTCTGAAAATCTGAACTTATTCAACCCAGGAGAATTTTTGAAAAATTCTTTAAAGAATTAGGCAAAGCAATGTTTTTTTAATAATAGCTGCTAAATTAATGTACCAATTGATTACAAAATCTAATCAGCTCTTTTCCTCAAAAAAATGGAGTAGACCTTTTACAAAACAAATGCAAACGCAAAACTTGCAGGTGGGGTACAGTTTATCGTAAAAAATTTACCCACCTAACTTAAAGATGTGCAATAGTAAATTTTTGTTTATAAACTTCACGTCGCTGGAAAAGAAAACTAAGTGGGGGTTATCGGAAGACTGCCCACAGTTTCAGATTTCGTCTATTGATGTGGCACGGTTCTGAACCCCACTCTGCCTACCCTACAAGGGAACTGTTGTGATTATATATTTTTAACTATTCTATAATCTTGCATGAAATTGGTTGGTAGATTGGTAGATGTGATACATAAATTTCTTTGAAATTAACATACTTATACTGTTTTATTTTTACAGCCTATCTCTTGATGTTATGAAGATTCTTGAACTGCATGCTCCAAATACTAATTGGTTAAAGGCATTAAAAGATTTTTATGTCCAAAAGAATTTAATACAATCTGAGTTAGCATCCATGCCAAAAGATTACTACTGGTAAGTTGACAAGGATTTTTTTATAGTTCTTCCAGGACAGTGTTTCTCTACCTACGGTTGGCGGACCCTTTGCGACCCAGTGGTCCCAGACATACCCTAGAAGGTAGGCGGATGCGAGCAAAAATTTTTTTAAAATTGACATAATCCTATGCTGCGTCTATCCAGGTGACCAAATATATAGCTAAATAAATCCATACCGGCATCACTATTCCACTATCCATGGCAAATAATGCATTTTTTTTATAAATCTTAAGTCTAGGTACATGCAATTTCCCACTGTTTCTTAAATATGAGTTCCCCAATACTTGCTTATTGAGTATATATGTGTTAGTGCTTATAGAGTATATTATAAAGATTAGCTGATGTTGAAGAGTATTGACGTTGTGCAAATACTGTTTTAGGTATTTCAGCAACCTTAAAGTTTCTATGTTTGGTATTAGCATAAATATTATCGGATATTTTCTTCGTAACAGAACTTATGGCTAGACTAGGTATATTAAATATTTGCAGGGTGCCTGCAGCCCGCTGCATTATAATTTTTTTTGGTGAATCCCATGAAAACAACTTATTTTTTCGGGATAAATCTTGTCCTATGTGCTATTCTAAGTCATCATCTACATGTGTACCAAATTTCATCTAAATCAGTTTATCCATTTTTGCGTTATTAAGTAACAAACATCCAAACTGTCACATTTATGATATAAAATATAGATTGTCTTTTTATATTTCAGGAGGAAAAATGAATTTGCTCTGGGTGACATGGGAAAATATTTTCAGATATCTACCAAAACTTCAGTTAGTTATTACTACAGCATTTATATTATACGACAGCTTATCGCAAAAATCAATACATTTCTTAATAATAATAGGTGTTTAAAGTAAGTTAATTTTGTGAAGTTGGATTGTTTTATCTTTTCTAATTATTATTAAGTATCTTCACGTCCGTATCACCGAAGAGCTAGGCAGAGGTCGACCAGTGTGCCCACGATTAGCCGAAGATACTCGGTCCCACAATGTGATAGGTGGCAAGCCTATCACACACTGGACACTTTTTTTTAGGCAATAAAAAACTTTTAAAAAATTCGTATAATCATCATGACTACTATCTAGGTGGTAGAGATGTGTAACATCTCGACTAAGTTCTGCTAATGCTTTTCTATTGCTCAAAATCGCCACTTGCTAGAGTGAGAAAGATGACAGGAATGCGATTTTTCGCTTTTTCGCTCTAGCAATTAGCGTTCTGAGCGACAGAAAACGGTTATGCGGTGCTGACAGATGTAGTCCAACCTTAAGTAAGAATGTGACAAATCGTTACATAATGATGATCTGTTCACTTCTTACCCTGTAATGCAATTGGTTCTATTGTTTTAATGATTGTGTGATTTGTTATGTTTATCCATTGGTATATTGTTTATTTTACAGGCCATTATATACACTGCCAGTTCACTTTTATTCATTAGCAGTGCTTGGTTACCTAGTTCAGCTATATTTGGTGATAAAATGGGTGAAACTTATGAGCATGGCAAGTAGTATGTCACCAGAAGTTGTGGTCTTATTCTTCTTACAATGGATAGATCCAGCCACTGTCTATGATGAGGAAAAAGTTGAAAATGAGGTGCATACATTTATTTACTTATTTTTTAGTTTATTAAGTTACTGTTTTTTTATAAGAGAGGGGCCAAACGAGAAGTAGGCGCACCTGATGGTAGTGATCACCGCTGCTCATGTACATCCGCAATGCCAAAGGTCTTGCAATTGCGTTATTGGCCTTTTAAGAATGAGTAGGCTCTTTTCTTGAAGGTCAACGCACCATTAAAATCTTTGGTGTTTGTAGATGATGGTTTGTCTTTCCATCAGGAGAGGCATCTGCTTGTTTGCTATCTAATGATAAAGAATTAGAATCCACCCTGCTCTATTTCTCCACCAAAGCTTTGCAGTTTGTAACCACATCTTCGATTTTAAAAACAACTGATTTGTTAGTAGTGCCTGGAAAAAAATATTTGTATATTTTCGTAATGCGCGCAAACAACAACAATAAATGCTCATAGTTTTTACTCAATGTCTTTTTTAACATTGAGTGCAACTAATATATGAGTTATTTCAGGTTCAGACAGTAGTAAATCAGGTTAAACTATTATTATCAGACTCTAATATCCAAAGGCCTACTGAACGAGACATCTTGACAACAATCAGCTATTTTTTGTATAATGCTTCACCAATAACCATATTACCCAACGTCAGCATATCCAGTCTTGATATTGTCAAGGTAAGCAACAATCATAAAAATTATATAGCGTGTAAGGGTGTAGACAGACGGACTGCATTTCAACTGCAATCCGACTGCTAAATGGCAGTTCAGGTGCAGTTTGAATGCAGTTGACACGGACTGCAACAGAACTGCAAACCAAATGTGCAGTCCAATTGCAGTTCAATTGCAGTTGTGTCAACTGCATTCAAACTGCATCCAAACTGTACCATAGCAACCCAACCCTACTGCAAACCAACCGTGCAGTTCGATTGCAGTCGGTGTGCAGTTCACACGACTGCACACCAACCGCAATTCTGAACTGCCATTTAGCAGTCGGATTGCAGTTGAAATGCAGTCCGTCTGTCTACACCCTTAGGAACAGTCTACCGAAAGTCAAAACCATGAATTTGGACCATGATTCTGAGATGCCAACGTCGCAAATTTGTGTGGGAATTTTGACGATTTTTTTATAATTTATTAAGTATATTTTGTATAATTTAATTTATTCTAATGCTTTACAGTGCTTATTGTAAAAAATTGGGCAAAATGCGTGTCGGGCCACGCGCATTGTAGGGTTCTGAACTTGACCATCACAATAATGCGTACTACTCAAAAACTTGTAAAGCCTACTAAGCCGTGATAGCTTTTTTTTTAATTTCATTATATATACTACTACCGTGAATTTTTTCCCACCTCCAAAACTAACTGTTTAGTAGCCTCTTTACTAGGCTGTGCTTGAAACGTAGTGATTATATTATACTCATTAACTACAAAGATCTATTTACGTATAACGATTACAATGGCAGCGGTTTGTTTACGTTTTGTACTGATGGCGCCCTCTGGGCCTAGCTTTGCGTAAAACCTCCTATTTGGTAAAGATCTGATGCAGGGCTCCGGAGACACAGGAAATGGAAAGCTGTTTGCTGCAGTTTTACTATGTTTAGAAAATAATACAGTATTTTATAAAAAATAAAATAAATAAAAATAAAATAAAAAATAAATAAAAATATAATAAAAAAAAAAAAAAAAATAAAAATAAAAATAAAAATCATTTAATTCAGGCTATCAATACCCATAGTGTTAGTAACAAAACATTTTCTTATAAACTATGTTAG
>DWBA01001327.1:0-10801 GCA_018236825.1 Apodemia zela
TGACTGACTGTCTCGACGCAATTTCAAATATACGTGTGAACCCTCACTCGGTAACATCACTGTCCCGGCCGAGTGACATTTTACTGTCTCACCACTCTACTCGGTAGGTGTAATCGGGCTATCACGCGGTAACATCACTGTCCCGGCCGAGTGAGGTTTTACTGTCTCTCCACTCTACTCGGTAGGTGTAAGCGGGGGTAATTAGTGTGCCTATACTATAGTGTCATCGAGTGGAAGGGTCATTTCACCGCAGAGGCATAGCACTGCCATAGTATCAGTTACGAGGGAGGACTCGGTGGGGGACCAGGGGGGTTTTACATCCTGTACAGCCACGGGGCATATGGCGCGGAGGGTGTCTCTAGTAGAGGAAATCGAAACCAAATCGCTGTCATCTGGACCAGTACTGTCGGGGAGTTCACATTCCCCATTTTTAACGCCACTGGGGGAGCACCGATCTGAGGTAGGCTCAAACTCTCCCAGAATTATTCTGACCCAGCCAGAGAAAGGCTTCGTGGCCCCTCCCCCCTCCATTGACAGGGATTTGGAAAAAGATAAGGAAAAAGATAAGGACTCCTCGGTGAGGTTTAGCGTGGGCGGAGGAATAAATGATGCACCCGCGCAGGCTACTAGAGCTATGTTGGAAGCCAAAGAGGCCCTGGAAAGTCGATCAGCGGGTAACATAAAACGCGAGATTAGAGAGACAGTAGTGAGTAGCCTGTCTTTCCTTCATTCCTTGGTGCTCCGTCTGGCTGACTCCCGTTCTAGAGCGATAGTGGAAGCTGAGAGAGTCAGAACCCAACGTTACAAGGACCTGGATGTGCAGGAGGTCAGACATTCTCGCTCTCTTGAGGCTGCTGCAAAGGAGTACAGCAACGTGGTCGCCCATCTAGAGAAAGTGGATCGAGACACGGAAACTCTGCGAGGCATTGTGTCGCACGACGTTGTACGTTCCATTGAGAGCATTGGGGAACAAGTGTCGACTTTGGCCAACGAATTCAAAGAATTATCTTGCAGGACCCGGGACCATGTACCGCCGGCGGATACGTCCATTATCTCTAAGTTAAGAGACGACATGACGGAAATCCGTAACTCGGTCGTGGCCCTGAGGGGAACAGTTGTACCAAACCCCATGGAAATAGCCAGAGCTCTCAAATCGATAATGGAAAGGCGACTACCTTTAGTAGAGATGGGAATTATGGGGGCAGAACGCGTTGAGGAACTCATTGAGGAGCTGCGCGCGACGATCTTGGAGATAAGGACGTCAAAGTCGGTTGCATCTCCGGAGTCAATAAAAAGGCACAAAGAATTGGAAAGCTCTATAAGGGGGATTGCCCGCCAGATTGATATGCTCGGCAACACAACTGCTGTAATGAGCGAAGCCATTGGCCCCCTGAAAACGAATTTGGAAGAGCTTCGTAACGAGGTCCGCACGTCTGGGGAGCTAATGGCTGAAGCAGGAGGGCCTACCCGAACAGCCATTGAATTATTGAGGAGTGAGCTAAAAGAGAGACCCTATCTAGACCGGAAAGAGAGTAGCCCTGATCTTAACGACGAGGGGCCCCGATTGAGAGAGAAACCCCATATGGATCGTTGTGATCAAGTAGGGCAAATGCGGCCTCTAACTTATCTTGAAGTCGCGGCCACGCCTAAGTACGGGCTTAGGCTCGAGTCTGCCAACCCTGCCCATTCTAGTCAGGATATAATCGACCGAATCAAGTCTGATGTGGACGTGGCTGCGCTTGGAATCGCTGTAAACCAGGTCCGCAAAACGCGTGGCCAGAAGGTGGTTATCTCCTGCGAGACCGAAAGAGATAGGGAGGCCTTCAGTTGTGCACTCTCAGGGACCAACGCGGGGATAACGGCCAACCTCCTTAAGAGTAAAAGGCCTATGATCAGACTTCTGGGTGTGGCGAATGACCTCGATGACGCCCGGATTCCCACGGCATTGATCACCCAGAATAAGGGCATCTTGTCGGGGGCTGGTCCGGGTGACATTAGGGTTGTCAGAAGGGTTCGTGGACGTGGCACTCTAATAAACGTAATTTTGGAGGTGGACCCAAAGGTGTGGGGTCAAATGAGGGACAGGCGTGTTCATCTTGGTTACCAAACCGTTTTGGCGTGTGATCAATCACCCGTTACACAGTGCTTTAATTGCCTGGGATTTGGGCATATAGCGAGGGAATGTAAAGGAGACACGGTGTGTGGCTATTGTTCCGGCATCCATGAAACCAGAGCATGCTCGAACAAAAATGGTGCTCCATCGTGTCATCATTGTAAGGATCTTGTGGCAAAATGCCACCCAGCTTATTCAAAAGAGTGTCCCATGTGGCAGAAATGGGACCGAATAGCTAGGCAATCGGTCTCTTACTGTTGAAACGTCCCAGTACTCAATGCTCAATCCACATATATGGACCATTAGAGGATATATTAAAATTAACACGGATACATAATAAGTTATCAGATAGAAAGGGGTGTTGGGGAGTAGAGTATATTTTATAATCCGCCCTTATTTTAGTTTTATAAAAGACAGCAAGTGCTACTAAGAAGAAATAGAACAACTCAATAGCAATAGTAAGGAATAGTAGATAGAGGGAAAGGAAACAAAAAGAGAGAGAGTGAGGGAGAAGTTATATGTGTGCATGTGGCTATTTGCATTTAGTAACAGTGATTACAACTAACTAGTAAGGGAATTATAAACATAGATTTACCTAAGGAGGTATTTTTGAGAACGGATAAATATAAGTACAAATAAATACTCTGCATAAAGTAAAAAGTATAAAGAGAAAATATATATGTATGTACAGCATAGGAAAACAAATAAAATTATAGCGGGTTTTAAGAAATTGGATCATGTAACTAGAATAAGTAAGGGAACTATAATACAGATTTGCCTATAGTATAAAAGATTGCTGATATAAGAAAGAAGAGGTGCATGTGGCATATACTCATAAGTATAATTGATTATGTGATGATGATAATAAATGATGAATATAAATATAATAAATGTGTGCTTAAAGAAACAAATTGGACTGCGGTGAATGTCAAATATCGTATATATGTATGTCTACACTTAATGCATGGGTGAAGGGAAGAAAAGAAAAAAAAAAAAAAAAAAAAAAAAAACTGAGAATAAACAATAACAATAAAAGGGAATATGATTATGGATTTAAGGTTGCTGCATCAGCAATAGCAGCAGTGAATTTCGGCTTATAAAAACTGGAACACGACAGGAAGTAGCTATGACGCCGTCAACACGTCATCAATATTAGAATTTAGCTCCGACATTATTTTTGCAGAAACAATCCACGCTTAAATCGATAAAATCCATATTAAAATTTAATTTCAAAAGATGGTAAAAAACTTCAGAGTATGAAGGAACAAAATATTATGAAATGAAATTCGAGAAAAGATTATTGCAGGAGAAATAAAACCTTTTTTCACGTTCCTTTAAATTTGTCCACGAAATTATAAGGATTCCTAATTGACTACGGGAAAAGGCCTTTATACTCGTAATTATGTAATTACTTTCACATAAGGATTCCTAGTTGACTACAGTAAAAAGCCAAAATAATTATATTATTATCTGTCTTATAAAGCACTAGCAGTTGCTGGCAACTTCGTTCGCGTGACCAAAAATCATTACTTCCCTTTGCACAGTCGGGTAAAAAGTAGCCTATGTCACTCCTGGATAATGTAGCTTTCTGAATGTGAAAGAATTTTTAAAATCGGTCCAGTGGTATTAGAACCTTTTTAATGCAAACAAACAATCAAATCTTTTCTCTTTATAATATTAGTACAGATTAATCACCTCTTTGGTCTAGTGGTCTGGTGTCGGCGTTGACCACATGAGGGCCCGGGTTTGATTCCCGGGTCGGGCAATTAAAAAAATGTGTTTTTTCGGTTTTCTGATTAAAACAACGTTGCACGGGATTAGATAAGTGCCCGATTGGTGATAGGCTTGCCACTTATAACATTGTGAGCCCGAGTACCTTCGGCTAATCTTGGGAGCACTGGCTGTAACTCTGGCTACCTCTTTGGGGATATGGACGTGAAGATACGTTTTTCTCTTATTAAGTATAGTACCTACTCGAAAACGTTAAAACAAAATAAATTCTATTTTAAGAGTTTTATAAGAAATGGATGTTTACCATCACAATGTTTTTGAGTTAATCCTATTACCTATAAAACAAATAAATGGCTTTAATGGGGATTTATTTTTTACAGAAAAGAGCTTGTTAAAGTATTTTCCAATTTTTCTTTAGCAACAACCAAATATATAACTAGCTACGCCCTACCATTCGCTGTGTTATAAAATATTTAATGAATCTTACGAGAACGAGAATGTATTTTTCTATGATAAAAATTACAGCCTTTGTGTTACATATGGATATTCTACCAGTTAACTTTTATTTTAGTTTAACTGTTTTGGCGTGTAACGGGCACATTCCTGCACGTTCATAGAACACGTTCAGGTTCGGACGTGTCTTTTCTCACGTCACTGCTGAAAGATCGCCTATCGCCATCGCATATAAACACCAAAAATGTTAATAGTGCGTTGGAATCCGTGTGGCAGAATGGCAGTGCCACATGCATAAGTCTACCGGCTACCTTACCCTCCAAACCCGAACGCGACAATGAGAAGTATTGACGCTATTGCGGCAGGAATTGGTAAGACATTCGGATTTATAATATTAGTATGGATATATTAAGACGTGCATTTCCTAGCCGCTTTCAAAATACCGATATCTCAGCATTGGCTTAATAAATCCAGGAAACTAACTCTATTCAGTTCAGTGCACTAGTTTACTCTGTTTGGATAAAACAGCAACAGGTGGCAGGAATTCTTATGTCGTGGGATTCCTTTTAAGTTAACAGAACAATGCATTGTACTCTTGCTTTGTGTCATACATACATTCGAATAATGGGACAGTTAGACATTTATTGAGGCAACTGAGATACGAATGAGGGTTGGACTATATATTTCAGCACCACATCACTTTTTTCCATCGCCCCATCCTTTCTGTCGCTCGAAACTGCCATTTGCTTCGGGCAAGAAAGATAAATAATAAGAAATACTTATACGTAGCGGAATCCTCAATTGAATCGCATTCCTGTTACCTTTCTTGCTCTAGCAAATGACGGTTCTGAGTGACAGAAAAGGATGGGGCAAGGGAAAAAGGCGATTTCATGCTGATAGATATAGCTGAACCCTAAATAAGAAATAAATATCTTGAAAAAATAACACGAATTGATTGAACCGAACCTCAAAGTATGCGAATGATTTGCTAGTGATAATATGTATGTTACTCATTGACAATTGTGTACAATAATATTCTATAATATATAATACTTAAGTAGGTATATATATATAATAAACGTCGAGACCCAAAAAAACACACCTCTTACACCAGTCTGTCCTCTTTGATAAAATAAATCTCTCTAGATTATAGTAAAGACAGCGAAAAAACGTCAATAAAAATGTCAGTTATCTGTTAGCCTCTGAAACAGGCCATAAGCGTTAGGGTGTACCTGACAGGTTTGCCTGTGCAGATAAACTTAAGCTGATTATAGAACAAAACCAGCACAATTGTGAGACATACACTTAATAACTACAATACTAGTAGTCCTACAAATATGAATCTAGTGTAATTATTTAGTTCATATAGTCAGCTTAGTGTTGTACTTCTCAGTTAGCATCAAAGCTAACGAAAATTAGCCGGATGGTTTCCCTCCAATAGTATATACTTTTTGTCGGTCTTTTAGCTATAGATGATTAATGATACATGTATGATAATCATATGTAGTATGATGTTAATTTTCAATTGATTTCCCAAAAAAAAGTTTATTAATTTGCTTGTATGTTTTTATGTTTGTTACCTCAGAACTCGGTCAACTATGAGCCGATTATGAAAATCATTTTTTTGAGAGTATACTTCCCGTGTGGTGAAGATCTGATGCAAGGTTCCGGAGATACAGGAAATGGTAAGTCAATTGCTGCAGTTTTACTGCGTTTAAGAAATTATTACACTGATAAGAACACTTAAAAATTTATGAATATCCATAACTTTTGGGGCAATTGTAAAAACTTCTAAATACAATAAAATTATAAAATATTTAAAACTATAAAAGAAGAAGAATAAAAAAAGGAAGCAGTGATAAAATAGTTTTCACGCCTCTATTATTATGCCCGTGCAAACTTAAATCCATAAAAATGTTACCTCTCAGAATGGTGCTGGAAAAAAATCAATATACAAAATTACAAAACTACAAAATAAATGTTTTAACGAATATATAACATTCAACATAATACAACAAATGTATCCATTAAAAATCTTTTATTTAAATAAAACATAAAATCAAATGCCTTAACAAGTCATAAGTTAACAGCATTGAATAAATAAGAAAGTCACACCAGTCAATAGTCTATTTGTAAGTAAAACCACCACACAACCTGGTAGAACAATATCAATAGCTGGGACAGGCGAGTAGTAGTAGTAGTTAGTTACTAATTATTCAGTATTATAATAAAATAACTATAGCTACTTTAATATTTGGGAAAAAGTCAATGCCGTTTTCTTTCAATCTTCAACACTCAAAGTGTACGATCCAAATCGTACATCAAGCATTTTTAGGGGTTTTTAGTAGTCAGCGTTTGTGATGCACTCGTAATTAATTAATTATTTTATTCAAACAGTCCGTTTCGATCTATAAAGGCGATCGCGCGTGGCCGCACACCCGAACCATTTGATCACATCAAGGATCATTAAATGTCAAGTATCATTATCAAGTTAATAGTTTTATTATCAAGTAAAAGTGTGTAGCGTCAAACAAGGACGCTACACAAAGCGAGTCAGTCAGCACCAGCTGTCAGCGAGTCACTCTCACAGACGTTTCACTCAAAAACCAACGGCAGTATGCTTTTCGAGCTAAAAAAATTTGCTTAATTATTGACTACATCTATAAAATAAAATAATTAAAATGTATTGTCATACAATATACGCCTATATAAACGAAAAAATCATCGTAAAATATTATTATTTTATTAACATGACACAATTTTATAGTTTTTTCCTATCATATATATAGATTCACCAGCTGGTAACTCCGAAAGGCAAATGACAAATTCGTAAGATAAAAGAACCGCTAAACTGGTGGTATTAGCTTACAAGTTTTTGTTTCGCATACGTCGTTGCGTGACGCAGAATCTAGAGGGTATTTAATCAAAGCCTGCCCTTGTCTGGGATTTTATCCAACCCACGCGCTCCCCGATTGGCGTCATTAAAAATACCTTCATGTATAAAATAATACTTCATAAAGTTATTAACAATGTTATTTTTTATATCATTACACAGCAAACAAGCAGATGGCTCTCCTGATGGAAAGAGAAACCATCGCCACAAAGACAAACCATATAGACACAAAATATGTTAACGGAAATCAGAAATAAAAAATACTTTATTCAATGAAACTTTTAGTTATTTTGAGGCGTCAACAATTTTATAGCTACTACCGGATCGGAAACGAGGCCACACACTGAGAAGATCCGGCGGAAGAAACTCAGCGAGCTTGTCTTTTTTCTGTATCAATTTTTTTTAAGTAAAATGTTATACAATTTTTAATTTGCAAATATACAATTAAGTTAAATAATACTACGAGATAGTTGATATGAGGAGCAATCAATCCCATGCCTTGTCGTCGTCTAGATAGTCAGATATTTTATAATATCTATTTTTACATAGTTTTGCTTTAATATATTTTTTAAATTTATTTATTAGTAAATCTCTAATAGCATCAGGAAGCTTATCATAGGAGAGTATACATTGCCCCATAAAAGAGTCAGCAGAGAAAGCGCAGACGGTGCCTTGCTTTCCATATGGCAGGATGGAATATCAAATGCATAAGTTTACCTTACTTAAACTTACCCTCCAAAGTGTTATTGCGGCAAGAATAGGTAATGCTGTGGATAAAAAAACCCAGCCGAGTCGTGGCAGAACTCCAACACCTAGTTAGTAGTCACGATGTTAGTGATACATATCAGTCTTTCCTCGCCTATAACGAGATGCCAAGCACCAAGGCAAATGATATTTAATATTAATTTTAGATTGATACATCCAACTGGTTTCGCTAATAATTACAACATCTTCAGGGATGTTTTGCACAGTTGAAGATGCTGTAATTAGCGAAACCGGTTGGATGTATCAATCTAAATTAATATTAAAGTGAACTGGAAGTACAAGTGAGTTTTTATAATAATGTAATACGTATTAGTGATCTAGTGGTATACTGTCTATTTTATACAGACGATTGCTCCAAACACTGATCACGGTTATTGAGATGACTGTAAGACAATGGGCTTAAAATATAATGCGATGAAAACCAAGGTATTGGTATTATAAAAGGTACCAGAACGGATGTAAGATGATGTAGTGTTGGAACAAGTGGACCAGTTTGTATATTTTGGATATGTTTTTAGCAGGGATGGAAGGTACACCGCTGATATAGAAAGAAGAGTGTGTGTGAGGAACAGAGCGTTAGGGAAACTACTTCAAAGCACTATCCTTAGCCAGGGTGCCCGTCTTTCCCTGCATCATTCTGTGCTTGCCACAACGCTTCTATATGTAAGTGAGTGCTGGGTAGGTCAGAAAGGGCATAAATGTAGAGTTAACGTGGTTAAAATGAGAGCGTAACGAAAAATCTGTGGTGTTACACTCGCGGTTCGTGTTAGTAATACTGAGGCAAGAGTGAGGTTGGGATTGAAAGACAGTATCGATATAAAAATAAAAAAGGGCATGCTCCGTTCCATCGGACACGTTGAAAAATGGCAGATAAACGATTAACTAAATAAAAATATAATGCGTATGTGTGAAAAATGATGGATGTAGGTACCAGGGGAGATCAAGACTGACGTACCATGATAATATTCGTAGAGTGCTGTCTGAAAACTGTGTCAAGAGTCTCCGAAACCAGCGTGTTTGCATGAAGAGAGTTACGAATGAGGAGCAAGCAAGGCAAGTCTGTCTAGACCGTGATATATGACACTCAATTCGCTCTGCATACTCCGTAAGGGATTTGGCTTGAAGACATGTACGTATTTATTTGCTCAATATATTATAACTAGCAGCTCCCCGCGACTTCGTTCGCGTGACCCAAAAACATTATTTTTCTTCGCCCAGTCGGGTAAAAAAGTAGCCTATGTCACTCCTGGATAATGTAGCTTTCTAAAGGTGAAAGAATTTTCGAAATCGGTCCAGTAGTTTCGGAGCCTATTCAATACAAACAAACAAACAAATCTTTCCTCTTTATAATATTAGTATAGATAACATGCTGATAGCCTTAAATAAAAGCCTTAAATGGAAATCAATTTCAGAGTTATTTTTCTTACATTATATACAAATGGTTTTGCTTTAACTAAATAGAAGAAGAGTACGCCAAATATAATACCGTACATTCGATAATATTTAAAAGTTACTAGTAGGTACAGTTTTTGAAAACTTATTCTCTAATTAAAAATTTTTTATTAGAGAATAAGTATTTTCGGCAAGCAGAACTGAAGAATATAAAACACTTTTTCATAAATTTTGTATTGTCAAAATATGTCATAATAAAATAGTTATAGATGTCAATGGAATTTCTACTTTCATTTTCTATTTCATAAATTTAACGCTAGAATTTCAATTGATGTCGCTCTACGAGTACTTTTTTTTACTCCTAAATTGTTTATTTCAATTTTATAAGGAATTCTAAGAAGTACTATTTTGATTTTGATCTATTAGTGAGCATCAAATTTACGCAAAATAACGACATTATTGCCTTCTTTGATTACGTTGCTTTAATACACTCGTTTGTAAAAACCTTAGTCATTGGCTTTTCTACAAATAATATTAATATTTTTAGTATGTCATTAGCATCAATGACTGCCATTAAAATCGACATAAAAATATCTTCTTTCAGTCAAAATAAGGCAGAATGATTTGGCAAACGTAAATTATTCTTCCAAATATAACTAGAAGTTATTTTTAGTTGTTTGATAACCTTTTAACCGCAAATCCGCGAAAAGTTAGAAAAAGGGATTATTATTTTTAAAAACAAAAGTTTCGAACGTCGTGTTAACTTTTTTCATACCAAGATTCTTTATCAATTAGTGCCGGTAACATAGTTTAGCTTTTAAAACCTCTTTTAAACTAAATTATTACTAATCATGTAAAAAAATCAAAACCGCCGGGTTTTATTGCAAATGAGTTTATGTTTTAGCTGGCTTACCAAAAAGGAAAAGTTTACAATTATAATATAATATTGTTATTATTATAATAATAATTTTAATAATAGATTAGTAAAAAAGTCATACACAATACAAAAAGGATTATCTAATATAAGATCATTCTTTTTTGTTTGAGAGGTTCCATATAGGATTACCCACCTGACAGGCATTTGCCAGGCAATGTGAGGTTTAGACAGGTGACTGGTGTTAGTCAGCGATGAGCATTTTAAAATTTGGCGTCTTTTTGTTGCATTTCCAACATGACAAATTCCAATGCCGAATGGAGACTGAATAGAACAGGATCGAAGTGAGGGTTGAGAGGGGAGTTTGCTATCTTTTCGATTTGATTTTATATGATGCTTATGATATCTTTATAATATTTTTCACATGCATTTTTTTAACTTCCTGATACGTTAGTACTAAGTTTATGGAAGTTACTGATTTTGCCCCGATTTTCGGAAATCGGGTTTTCACCGGAAGTCCACGTTTTGAGGTCCTAGGAACCTATTCCGACTATTTACACGATGACGTCACTATGTCTGT
>DWBA01001328.1:0-10800 GCA_018236825.1 Apodemia zela
GTGTCTATAGGCGATGGTTGACTCTTTCCATCAGGAGACCCATCTGCCTGTTTGCTATCTTATGTTATAAAAAAAAACAGGCCCAACACTAAACTAAGAGACAGTACGTTCCTATTAACTAGAATACACATCCAAGCGTCGTTTGTCAATCAAACCCATATAGACTGTTAGGAGTACTGAGAGTGGTTTATATAAAATTCACACGAATCTGCAATAGTTTGTTTTTAACTTCCAAATAAAATTGGAAGCAAAATATTTGATACTAGCCTTTACCCGCGACTTCGTCCACGTGTTAAAAGTATTTTTTTTTATACTTACAGTTTGTTATAATTTTAGATTTAAGATAACAGTCCCAAGTTTTCTTCTCGTCAGGAAAACCATATGACATAAAAATGTAATGTTACATATAAAAGTAGAGTTCTAGTTGAAGGACCTAATATGATTGCTGTTTACATTGTTCCATTAAATTCCAACCAGCATTGTTTATCTTCATAGATGCCCGAAATCGCCTATCAATTGTAATCTGAATTCCTCTCTAATTGTTATTAACGATCATCCATCCGATAAACAACATTGGTATTAAATTGTCATGCAAACAGTTGCCTATCATTTGTTACTCTATTTACTTATCCCATAATTTCCAACGAAAAACGTCCTAACTACCGCAGAAGATTTAACACTTACAACCTTTTAGAACTGTTTAAATTACTTTATCAGATTCTTAATAAGAAACGTCGAAATATAGGGCGGATGTATACTTGACGTGGGCCTGACATACGGACGCCATAATACGTAGTTTGAAAGCTCGTTATGGTACAAAAACCGCATAGGTTATGCTTCGCCGACGGCCCCTTATAGAAGATACGCCTTTTTGGCTATATATGTAAAGATGTGTATTCATGGTCAAGTGAACATGGCACCTTAGTAATTTGAATAATTTATTTCTTTACTAATTTAAAGGCATAGGGTGCTTGTGTATTAAAGTCTGGAACAAAAAGTTTAAATATAGAATTGGTAGAGTGGTAAGCAAATCTGACTACGCATCAATGGGGCTCGGGTTCGATTCCCGACAGGGACAAACATTTGTATGATGAGCTTAGATTTTTGTATTTCTGGGTTTGGGTGCTTATTAAATGTATTTTAGTATTTATATGTGTATTTCTATGTATTGGTATCGTGGACTGACTTTGGGGTTAGATTGGGGATAGAAATTTTCTTACTTTGGGGTTAGATCAATTAGCGTAATTTGTCCAGTGATCCCTGTATTCCTGTCCTCTGTGCACTGTGCTGTGGTCTAGTGGTCCGGTGTCAGAGTTGACCACACGAGGTCCCGGGTTCGATTCCCGGGTCGGACAATAAAGTTAGTTTTTTCAGTTTTCTGCTGAAAATTGCCCGGTTTGCGATAGGCTAGCCACCTATCACGTAGTGGGACCGAATATCTTCGACTAATCGTGGGTGCGCTGGTTGTACCTCTGCCCACCTCTTCGGGGATATGGGTGTGAAGATACTTTTATAACAATATTTGTAATAACTTATTCATTATTAAAAATGTAATATCTTAAATAAACATTTTATGTCATATGAAGATGTCAATATGAAGATGATTCAATCCTCTCCTTATGAAAAGATATAGATGATTAAATCATCTTATCTTACCTATACCTTACCTTACCTTACCTATATTAAAAAATGTTATTCCATATTCATCAGGGCCGCTTTCTGAGTAATAGATCGGTTACTGACTTGATATTCTTAGAAGCGGAGTATGAAAGTGACAAGCACTGAAGTTATTGCCGTAGGACTATGCAAAATAGAAGGTAACATACAAATAAAAATGTTTAATAATGTTAATAATAACGTTTTTGTTTTTTTTTGTAAGTTTTGTGTGTTTAATGTACTTAAGTGAGTTACTGGTTTTTTTTTGCTATATGCAGTATTTGCGCCTTCTCTGTATTTTCTATGTGGTTGACTGGCAGATAATGCTCTTGGGCGTCAAGTCTACCTGTACAAATACATGTGTGAAATAAATAAAAATACGAAGGCTACACCCTAGATCTATCTTTGTGAGCTAAATCAATACCTATCTGGCAAACATTGCTCATTTTCCATTGTAGTTGTTTAATAAAGAGAAACGGTGTATAGTTCATTGGACTCCAATTTCCCATACAAAACGAACTATAATCAACAATATTTTTAAATTTTATTAACGATAAAGGGACTCATTTAAATGACTATTTATAAAGAAAGACTAAATAACGGCTGCGTCGCTTTACGCCTAAAACAAAGAAACCATTTTACGACTCCTTCAACGGGGACGACAGATAATTAACAAGTCTCAGATTTATAGCGATTCAAATTAGCTTCAGACATTTCATATCATAATCCGAAAATGTTTTATTGTCCCAAGGATATATAATTTTAGGGTAATAAATAGACGCATCTCTTAAATTTAAACTGTGTAACAAAAAGATATTATATCGCCCTGTTAGCGATAGGCTAGCCACCTATCACATTGTGGGGACTTAGTATCTTCGGCTAATCGTGGATGCACTGGCACGTGGGTGTACCTTTGCCTATTTCTTCGGGGATACCGGCGTGAAAATACTTTTTTTATTCTATTTTGTTGGTAAATGACAACTGCCACCTGCAGAGTATAATATATTAGTTATTGTTATAAAATAAACTAGCAAACCCGGCGAACTCCGTTTCCAGAACCAGATGACTTCGTTTTCGGCGAACCAGATGGCTTCGTTTTTTGTTAATTTTCTTTGCTATAAACGTCACGGAGCCCGAGACCTTTCCAACGAATGCAAAACCGTGGAAATCGGTTCGTGCGTTCCGGAGTTAGGTATAGCGTCAGGAAGGAAAACCCGACTTATTTTTATATTATAGATAAATATCACTGGATAGAATACATGAATTTATTTAACCCCAAAGTAACCAAATTATTTGCTTGTGATAGGAATGGGTGTTAGTCAACGATATTAATACATAGAAATACGTATACATAAAAACTCAAATATATTTAATAAAACACCCAAACCCAGAAATGCAAACATCTTTGCTCATCACACAAATATTTGTCCCTGTTGGGAATCGAATTCTATGCTTATAGCCTGCAACAACAAAAAATATTACTTACAAGTAAAAGACGGATTTTGACTGATCTTGTTCTTAAGTTTATCATATGGTTTTATACGGTAGACTAATCTTTATCATTTAAAGTGTGTATATTATATAGTTTATGTTATAGTTATTCATAGCAAAGACAAAGAAATGAATTTTTTCAATAACATTTACCTAAAACGCGTTATGATGATTTGGATTTTCTTCAGGCCACTAGTATAAAAATTTATAAAACAGATTTCCGTGAATTTAAGTTTAGTTACTGGTCTTTTGAGTTCCTTAAGTAAAATTTGGTAAATTAAATAAACCAAAATGATATTTTTAGGGTTAATTGGGAATATTAAACATTTGCAAAGAAAATTTTAACAGGTAGGTATATGTATTATTTTTTGGCATGATACACTTACATAAATATTATTTTAAACTGCCATTTTGAAATACCTATCCATATTTAAATATGAAATGATCCAAAGGAAAATATAAAGTTCCTCAAGAAATTGAATATTCCAGCCTTGAGAAACATAATACATTATTAATATAATATACTTATATTATTAATATAATTGTTGCTTATGCCTATACCTATGGAATTTATCTGTTACTGAGTTAGCTTGCTAACTCAAATGAGCATGAGGTTGTTAATGCAAATATATGTTTTTTTAAAGTAAAAACGCTTAAAAATACATAGAAGATTATGTCGTGTCTACCTGTCGATAAATAAGTTTTTGCAAAAGAAATTTAATGAGTAATTAATTACATGTAACGCTTTATGACGATTTTGGATCTCTTGAGAGCTTTGAAATAAGGACTACAATAAGAAATTGATTTCGATTGTACTTTTGTTTGACTATCTGCCGAGTTTCTTAAAGCGAATTCCGTTAATTAGATTAATGTGTTTCAACGATCAAAAGGAATTGTGGATTTTATATTGTTTAATACAGATCTGGAATGTAAATCATTTGTCAAGTCTTGTACTTAAATTTCAGCTTTTATTCTTTCAATTAAGGAAATTCAAGTATTTTTGTCAGATTTATTTATTTTGTATATAAGCATTCATTAGCACGATGTTTTAGACATATTCGATATAAAGGAAATTTAGTAGGAACAATTTCATATAAACCTGAGTACCTACCTAATAACATTTAGTTCACTTTAAAATCTAAATATATGTTTTTACAAACTCAATGTAACAGATAAACTTTATCTGTAACATTGAGTTTGTAAAAACCATCAGGGCTTCCCAACCAATTGGGCGCGCCCCCCAGGGGAGGCGTAGAGGGCGTCTAGTGGGGGGACACTTGCATTTTTAAAAGAAAAGACCATTTGATAAGTAAATTAAACATCACAATATAACCATCGTTAATGCAATGTTTGTTTTAATAATATAATAACGGAAACTATCAATACTATATATTATTGGTTTCAGTACAAAGATAAAATTCTACTACTAAAACTCTCGAGGATTTTGATGTGCTCAGTTTACTTACTACATATATACGAACTACCTCGAAGTCTTAATAATTGATTGTGTGTATTATGATTTATGACAGCATATAATTATTAAATATTTTTGTGAATAATAATACAAAATATGGACAAATTGTACACACAGATCTGAATCTAAATTAATTTGGAAGAAAATCTTGGAGAATATGGAATGAGACCCAAGAAGGAATGAAGGGTTAAATAGGTACATGACAACTTTCATAGAATGTCAAATATCGACAATCTAGTACATGATAGTAATAAATATTGATGAAATAGTGACAGAATAAGCAAAACGGCAAAATTTAGTTCATCGAACGAATCTTCATATAGCTCGATTGACTAATTACAGTATTCACGATGGTAGAGACACGTTTCAGCTTGCCTTTAACAAACTCCCAGTCAGTTAAGTAGAATATAAGGGCGACACCACCTAACAAAACTATCGCTTATACATTTTTGTATATTTCCTATAATACTTAAAGATTTACTCGAAAAATTAAACAATAACTCCTCCTATTGGTTCAGGCCTCTATCATTGTGACACTAAGTAACGGAGTCCTGCAAAGTGTCGCCCGCATTTGGTACCACCGACTCACCTCACCTAACAACATTGAGGCTATTCCTACCGCAAAGGCATCGGTGTTATACCTATCATATTCCGGTTTTGGGGACAGGGATATGGTAAACTCATGCACGTGGCATTATATCTTGTCACACGGCTTGTAACGTACCGTTAACGTCTTTGTTGTCTATAGGTGATATTTACATGAGGAGAGCCATATTTGTTTTTACTCTCCCATAAAATAATAAAATAAAACATATATACTCGTATATGAAGGCACATCGATGATTTGATAAAGCTCCAAAATAAAGTGGAATTAATGCAGGTTTGCGAACTCTTATATCATAACTTATGATTCATAACATAGCAAACAAGCAGATGGGTGTCCTGATGGAAAGAGTCAACAATCGCTTGTAGACACCAATGATGGTAATATTGCGTTGCTATCTTGTGGCGAGGTCTTAATGCCACATGCACAAGTTTACCGGCTACCTCACCCTCCAAACCAGAATACGACAGTGACAAACACTGACGCTATTGCGGCAGGAATAGGTTAGACGGTGGTACCAGACCCGGGCGAGATAATGCTGAACTCTACCACCTAATAGCCACGTTGGTAGTGACTCACATAGCCAATTAGTCGCCTTTTACGACATACCTGGCCGATTGCCGTTCTACCGGCAGTTGATCTATTTTTCACAGGAGCCCGAACCAACACCGGGTTACACTCTATCTACTTAATTAGATTATTACTAGTATTTACAAAATATTAGTATACTTATTCATTCTTAAATTCACTGTAGAACATATACAGAAAATTTCAAACAGCTATAATGAATATTTAGTATATTTGTTATATTCAGTTTTAGTAAATAAAGCATCAAAAAATGTTACAATAAAAACATCAGCGTTTATAAAAGAAAAGTAAGAAAATATGTCTTCTAGTGTGTTATTAGATAACAATTTATGTCACTTCAAAGTATGTCCTTGTTTATGACACCCTTTGTACTCGAGAGAAACTTTGAATCATAGCCAAGATTCACTTTTAAATATTATTCAAGAGGCATAAAGCATTCATATAAAACGTATTTCAGAAAAGTGACAAAAAAGAACAAATGATAGCAAAAGTATTCTTGTACAACGTACATCTTTTGTATAGAAAACAGTACAGAAATTCAGATTTTTATTGCCAAAATCATACAAAAGACAATAGTCGGTGATAAAGTAAGTGGGCCATAAAATTTTGGCTGTAAACATTGTTTGTTAAACAATCTTACGACTGACGTAAGCGAAAGTTTTCTTAGAAATTCAGTACCACCCTTTCGGTTTCCTTAAATTGTTATGGCGGTAATAAGCCGAGGGCATGTGACTTTTATTATCAGTTCTCCTGAGTTTCGGGAAACGTTTTGTCACTGGAACAATTACTGGTAATGAACAAAGCACAATAGGTTGCTATTTGAACAAACTGTGACGACTTCTTACTCAATTTAGTTTTACTATTTGTAATTCAATCTATTGTGTAACTACTGGGCTTTGAATGCGTCTGTTTTATATAGCGTAATATTATTTAAAAATCCTTTTGCTTTCAAACATGACCTATTACAGGTCATTAAAATTTTCACTTTTAAGGAATATTTATTTGAATGCCTGAATAACTTAATTTTTTCTTTACAATCTATACACACTTTTGTCAAGGACTTTGTTGAGCCTAGTTTCAACATGTTTTTATATTTATTTACAATAAATATGTCTGCCACTTTGACTAATGGGAAGACATGAAGATATACAAACTAGTTACATACCTAAAATAATTATTTAATTAATTAATAAAGTTTGTAGGTAAATACCGAAATAATGCACTTGGACTTTTATTTCACTTTATATAAATTTAGTTAATAAAAATTATCAACCGGTTTCGCTTTTCAAAGCATCTTCAGGATTCTTCTAAATAATGGAATTTCACTAAGTGCCGACGATGGAAAGTGTAAAATGGATTAAAAAAGTGTTTTAAATTTAATGTCTAACTAATTATTTAGAAAATGTATTGCTGAAAAACTTTCACATCAACACATCTTTCGTAAGAAAAACTGTCTGTAGAAGATAGTATCAAAATAAAATATAACTACAAAAAAACGATAGGGTATTTTTTATTATCTGTATATTTTAAGGTACAGTCTTCGAATATGTACTTTTTTATATTATAAGATAGCAAACAAGCAAATAGATCTCTTAATAGAAAGAAACAACCATCGCCTATGGACACAAAAGATGTAAATAATACGTTGCTATCCTTTTTTGAATGCTACATGCATAAGTTTACCGGCTACCTTACCCACCGAACCGGACTAGGACAGTGACTAGCACAAACGCTGTTGCAGCAGGAATAGATAAGACGGTGGTACCAGACCCGGGCGAGACAATGCAGAACTCTACCACCTAGTAGCCACGATGGTAGTGACTCGCATAGCCAATCGTTCGACTCTTACGAACTGCCTGGCCTAGCGGCAGAACGGTAACGGACCACCACGGGATAAAATCCAAACTTGTATTGCAAACGTAGAAGTAACAGACTAATTCTTTATTACGTTACCGAAATATTTAACATTAACTGTCCTCCGAGAGTTCGCGTGACCCACACACATTACTTCCTTTTACGCAGTTGGGTAAAAAAGTAGCCTATGTTACTCAGTGATAATATAGCTTTATATTGGTAAATGTTTTTTTTTACTTTTCGCACGACTTTTCTGAGCGTGTTAAAAACAGGCTTTGGGCTGCTAATAACATGTTTTTAATTAGAAAAAAACCCGACACTGCCCGAACAGGGAATCGAACCCGAGAGCTTACGATCTAAGCCGAACAGACTAATCACATCTCAATAACACTTTTGCCTGAACAGGGAATCAAACTAAGACCTCAAGATTTAAGCCGAACAGACTAACAACTAGACAAACGAAATTTTTATTACGATTAAAACAATTTGCACCTTTACATCGTCGGCATCAGTTCTCTGGCGACTTTCGTTTAACCCTGAAGATATAAAACTGAGCTCCTCAAATAACATTATGCAAATAGCCGGTGTGCGTTACATTGTACTGTTGAAAAGTCGAGGCACGCAAAGTCAAACAATGCCCTTTCGTTTCATTTGCTAACATTTACCTTGGTAACTGTTAAGTAACGGTGAAATGTCGCTTACTAGGTCATAGTCGAGACACTCTTGATCTATATTTTACCGACTTATCTGAATAAGGCTATATTTTTATAAAACACAATATGTAAAAGGTTTTATCGCCTGTGGTATAATGGTCCGGTTTCGGACTTGACCACTCGAGGCCCCGGATTCGATTCCCGTGAATTACGTGAGGCGTTTAAGGGGGGGACAGGGTTGAGCAAAATCGCACCAAATCTCATGTGGGGGAAGAGGGATGATTTGGCAAATATCACGTATTTTTTTCCCTCAACAATCAGTATGAGATTGAGGGAAAACTGGGTTAAATTAAGTAAAACATGTGTCTCTATACTAAATATGGGTAAATTCAAAAATGTAAAAAATTGTAATCATAAATCATGTAAGCAAATTATTCTTTTTTTTTTTAGATTAACGTACATAAACAAAAAAAAACAAAGAATATTATTAATATTGTAAATGCGAAAGTTTCGATGTTTGGATGTATGGATGGATGGATGGATGACTGGATGTTTGTTCCTCAATCACGCAAAAACTACTGAACGGATTTAAATGAAATTTGGCACACATGTAGATTATGACCTGGAATAGCACATATACTACTTTTTATTCCAAAAAATGAGTTGTTCCCGCGGGATTCACCAAATACTGTTATAATGCAGCGGGCTGCACGCTGCAGCTAGTAATAAATAAATATGAGAGGGGGAGTGGATCGAGCAAAATCTCACGACATCTCACCAAGGGGGATTGTGGGTCGAAAAAACGAAAAAATCGTCTCACGTAATTAATGGACGCCCCCTTACATCTAGCAATAAACGTTTATCGTTTGTAAAGAGGAAGTAACGATATGCAATGAACTTGGCGACCTCTGATATTGCTGGTAATTTTCTATTTGCAATCATCGCATTATTTATCAAACACTAACATTATAAAAGCGCATGTTTTGCATGCAAAGCAAATAAGCAGATGTTTTTGATGTTGGTTTGGGGCCCTTGTGAAGAACAGAATATCTGTCATCAGGGGGCAAACGGGCTAGAGTCTCCCCTGATGGTAAGTGATCACCACCTCCCTTGAATAACTGCAACATCAGGGGAATTGCATGTGCATTGAAGACCTTTGAAGAAACTTGGGGGACTTCTAGAAAGAGCTTAGGTCATCTAAGCTCTTTCTAGAAGGTCAAGTCGTATCGGTTTGGAACTACATCCGCCGTCAATTGATTCCAAAGAGTAGTCGTGGAGACGAATAATACTTGATATCCCACTTTATAAAAATACCGGATAAAATTCGCCTGTGGAGGGTTCCGCACATACCTAATGTATAAATTTTTTTTATAATAGTATTAATAGTTATTCCTCTAATCTATAGTGATTTTTTTATATCATTAGATAGCAATCGAGCAGATGGCTCTCCTGGTGGAAAGAGAAACCATCGCCTATAGACACCGAAGATGTTAATGGTGCGTTGCTATCCGTGTGGCGGGATGGCAATGCTACATGCATGAGTTTACCGATTACG
Source organism: Apodemia zela (assembly GCA_018236825.1). Classification (NCBI taxonomy): domain Eukaryota; kingdom Metazoa; phylum Arthropoda; class Insecta; order Lepidoptera; family Riodinidae; genus Apodemia; species Apodemia zela. The sequence continues at coordinate 9,876 of DWBA01001328.1, forward strand.
TTTCCCTCCAAACCGTAACAAGACATTGACTAGCATTGACGTTATTTCGGCAAATTACAGTATTTTAATTATGAAAAGATATTTTCAAAATTACGATCGATTTTAAATTTTCAAATGGCGTTCAATGCAATTTTTAGCTCTAAAAATGTTTTATTAGCTAATAAAATGTATAGATTGAAAAATGTCGAAAAAAACTTTCAAAACATTTTTCAAAAAATTTCGTCATTCGTAAATTCTGAATGAATCAACCGATTTTCATGCAATTTTCGATATTTGACGCAGGTTTTTTTTTTAAAAAAAGGCATATCCGATCCGCAGATTAGTCCGAAAGTTATTTCAAAAATATGAAGTAAGTTGGCTGTAAATAACAAAATTTTAATATTTGGAAAGCTGTAACTTTTGAAAACTCGATTCGATTTTGAAACGGCATTTAACGAATTTATTGGCCCGATGGGATACTATCATCCAGCCTTTCTATTTTATTCCTCTCTAATTGTACGAACGAACTATCTGATCTAGTTTACATTTAGGTCACAAGAGCTAGTCTAGGCAGTCCCCCTATCCCACCTAACGTTTGGCTTGCGTCTTGCATAGTGCAAGCTAGGGTCTGGCTGGCAAACGCCACCTCGACTATATGGCCAATCCCACGTTAAATATATGTGAATACGTCAAATAAAAAATGTGTACCTTTTTTTAACAACAATTTTTAATACTATTTGTCTTTTTTTGTACACTAGGTTTACTCATTTCTTTTTTCATTATTTTATTCTCCTTCAACGGGTTGGCTGGAAGAAATCTCTGTAAGGAGAGATAATTGACCGCCCCGTTGGTCGAGTGGTTAGCGAACGTGACTGCGCATCAATGGAGCCCGGGTTCGATTCCCGGCAGGGACAAACATTTGTGTGATGAGCATAGATGTTTGTAT